>JAPDSC010061058.1:97962-116634 GCA_026290005.1 Latrodectus geometricus
ATATATATATATATATATATATATATATATATATATATATATATATACTACTGGCCATTAAAATTGCTACACCAAGAAGGCGACATGCTACAGACGTGAAATTTATATGAAAGAAAGAAGGTGCTGTGATATGCAAATAATTAGCTTTTCAGCGCATTCAGACAAAGCAGGCGCCAGTAGCGACGCCTACATTGTGTTTAAATGAGGAAATTGTTCAGAAGGTTCCTCATACACAAATTGCATTTGAACGTTGTTGCCTGGTGAAAAGTTGTTGTGATGCCTCGTGTAAGAAGGAGAAATGCGTTCCAGCACGTTTCTGATTTTGATAAAGGTCGAATTGTAGCGTACCGGGATTGCGGTTTATCTTATCGCAGTATCGCTGCTCGTGTCGGCCGAGATCCAATGACTGTTGGCAGAATATTTAATCGATGGGCTCAGGATGGTAATACGGAACGTCATGCGGGATCTCAACAGCCACCTGTCACTAGCAGCCGAGAAGACAGGCATATTATCCGCATGGCCGTAATGGATCGTGCAACCACGTCACGAGCCGTGAGTCAAGAAACGGGGTCGTTTGGAAGACAACAAGTATCTGCACGAACAGTTCGACGACATTTGCAGCAGCATGGACTCTCAGCTCGGAGACCATGGCTGCGGCTTCCCTTGACGCTGCGTCATAGACAAGAGCGCCTTCAATGGTGTGATCAACAACGAACCTGGGCACACGAATGACAAGACTTCATCTTTTCAGATGAATCCAGGTTCTGTGTACAGCATCATGATGGTCGCATCCGTGTTTGGCGACATCGTGGTGAACGGACACTGGCAGCGTGCATTCGTCATTGTCATACTGGCCCATCACCTGACGTGATGGTATGGGGTGCCATTGGATACATGTCTCGGTCACTTCTTATTCGCATTGACGGTGCTTTGAATAGTGCACGTTACATTTCAGGTGTGTTACGACCCGTGACTCTACTCTTTATTCGAGCCCTGCGAAATCCTACGTTTCAGCAGGATAATGCCCGACCGCATGTTGTCGGTATTTTACGGACATTCCTTGATACGGAACATATTCGGCTGTTGCCCTGGCCAGCACGTTCTCCAGATCTTTCACCAATAGAAAACGTCTGGTCAATGGTTGCCGAGCGACTAGCTCGTCACCAAACGCCATTCACTACGGTTGATGAACTGTGGCATCGTGTTGAAGCTGCATGGGCATCTGTACCTGTACATGCAATCCAATCTCTGTTTGACTCAATGCCCAGGCGTATAACTGCTGTTATTACTGCCAGAGGTGGTTTTCTGGGTTCTGATTTCTCAGGATCTATCCGACCAAATTTTTTGAAAATAATTTAATTACTTGTTATTTCTAGTATAATATATTTGTCCAATAAATATCATTTTGTTATCTGCATTTCTTCCTGGTGTAGCAATTTTAATGGCCAGTAGTGTATATATATATCTGATTGACAAATTTTATTGATTATTCTAAAACATAGCTCCCATTAATATACCAAATAAGCTGTCTGCTTTTTCAAAATATATTTCTGATTTTTCATGAATAAGTTCCGAAATCCTGATTTTTTAATTTGTGCAACTAATCTTTAAAATTAGATTCGATTTTATAAAAAAGAATCTATTAATAATTTTGTTAAAAAAACTATATCAAAAAATCATAAAATTTGAGGATTAAAAATAAAATTTTGGTAATAAAAAAATCATGATCCTTTTACTTAGTATTTTTAAATATTTTGTTTGATAATAGACTTTAAAATATAAGTCAAATCACACACGTGTGTGTGTGATTTGTTTTATTTTAAAGGCTATAAATTTTAAATTTTATTTATAGAAAATGAAATAGGGAATAGAATAAAACAATTTCAACATAATCGCAAAAGCGTTTTCTATAGGAGGGGAAAAAAAAAAAAAAAAAAAAAAAACAAAAAAAAAAAAAAAAATCAAACTAGACAACTTTTTTTATTTAAAATTATTTTAATATTTTCTGCTTTTTGTTTTCTTTTGGATTAACTTTATTTACTCGTGGATTTGCTTGATCTTTACTTACTCGTGGATTTGGTACTTTGAATACATTATAGTAGACATTCATTTGTACGGACTCATAGGGACAGTAAAATAGTTCTTAAAATTGAAAGTTCGTAAAATTGAAATTTAAATATTAAATCTTAAAATTTATTTAATTTACTGAACTCTTTTCTCTTTATAAATTAAGAAATATTCGAAAAAAGGATTTAGCATACACTATATAGGAAATATTCAAAATAAAATTCATACGTGAAAACAATTCTTTTATTGATGTAAAATTCCTTTTATTGATGTAAAATTAGGCAAAGATATCACTCAGAGTTTCGATTTCAAACCATATTTTAAATAGACATAATTTTTATTTTTTCGATCTAGGAAAGCATTTTACAGCTGTTTTTCTCAAAAAGTATTTCAATCTCTTCAGCATTTCAGCTGATGGTTTTACAATCAGTGGCAGCACTACGTCATTTCTTCTTGTTTGATAACTAAACTTTTTCAGTCTCATTGATTACGTTCTGAGTCATTTAATCATTCAATACTTCATGTGTATATATTACACGATCAATTAACTTCTCTATTTTTCTTCCACTTATTTTGGGATAAAAAACAAAGATTAAAATTTGCAGCATTTGGTTACATATTTTTTGGCAAAAATGACTGATTCGTACAGATTCAATTAACACTAAATGCAATATATTAGCTAACTTAAAGCAAAACTAACAAAATTTCAAGGAAAAAAATGCCCTGCAAAAATATAATTAAACAAAGTGAATGATGTTAGACATAGGAGGAAATTAAATCTTTTCTTTTAATTATAATATGTTCTAATTATTTTTGATATTCATTTCTGATTTCAATACATTTTTGGAACAAATAAAAAAATCTTTTTGAAATTATCTTAAAATGAGTTTGTGAAACATTGTTTCAAAGGATGTCATCCAAATAATCGGTTTTGAGTGCTGTTATAATGTGAAAACATTTTTTTCGCACAACTTTGTACTTGACTTTAGTAATAAAAGCGTAATACATATTTATTAGATTTCAAACTTATTTTTGTTAGTATAACATATTTGAATGATAATTATGTTATTACATATTGAAAACTTATCAGAAAAGGTACTTTTTCTTAAATGCAGTCTTTTCATCAACTAAAGCGAGAATTTCTTTAACCAAGAATGATATACATCGAAGATCAAATAAATAAGAGCTTCGAAATAATTCCTGTTTACAATTTGAGCTGAATATTTTCTAATTATTGACTAATACAGAAATGTAATTAATGTGATTTTGAAGAAGAATTTTATTTTTATATTTCTACATTAAAATAATAAAATACGAGAAATAAAAAATAAAAAAAATAAAATAAAAGTTTTTTTCCCTATTCTGTCTTAAATTTTCACACTTTTCAAATTCATCAGTTTATTTCATAATTTCTATTTGTGAACAGAGGGAAAATTTTTGCCCATTGATGCTTGTTAGTTTAAATTTTTATATATTAAAATTAAATTTTAATTAATTGATAAAATATTTTTAACCAATAAGAGGAGATAAATTACATTGAATTGATTAAATAAATAAAGCCTTTTCCAGCATTTTAATTTTCACATGAATTTGAAGATATAAGAAACATTAAATTTTACGATTACTTAAGAGTCAAAATTACTTCGCGATTTATTTACTTAATTTTTTGTTGAACTTTTAAAATGCTTTTATTTTAATTCATATAGAAGTATTTATACATGGAATTTATGAATGTGAGTTTTATTAAGGAAAGAGAGGAATTTTATCAAAATTCTTGAAATTTATGCAATTTTTTTTTTTAATTGAAAGCTCTATTTCAAAAACAAAGCTTCTTTATAGACGTCACTATGACGTCAGGTCTTACGTCATTTGATTTCATCATTCCCAGACTGAATGCCTACTTTGTAGACAGGAACCGGAACTTATTTAAAGTAGCGCGCTGAAAAATAGTAAACAATAATGGCGGATGATTTGACGTTCACCAGTGATTCCGTGGCTAAATATATTACAGAAAATGGTGGTAAAGTGACTAATCATGAATTAGTGAAGCATTTTAAGCAGTTTTTGAGTGGACCAAACAGCCAACGTAAGTTTTATTTCTTAATATTTGTAATTTTCCCTTAAAATCATAGTTTTCTTTTACACCGTTAGTCGTTAAAAGGTCGTGTTCTCCTTTATAAAACCAGTTTTTAAATTAAACATTCAGTTTCCCGTTAAGATATCTTTTGATAGGTCATATTAATCATTTTAGAAAGTTTAATTATTTTGTGTGCAAATAATTTTTAGATAATAAAATTTACAAACTCTCAAAACATTTTCCACATCAATTGTCATTAATAATAGAATTAAAATTTATTTATAAAATACCCTTTAAATATATTTAATTTTAATTAATTTAACTAAAACAAAAGAAGTATTCATTTATTGAACTGATCTATGTATGTAATCTAAGAATAAACTTTTTAAGGAAAAAACATTATTTTTATAATGCTTTTTCCTGAAAAAGGGACAATCAATGAAATCTCAATGGGACAATGAAAAGAATAAATTGCTTGCAACTATACTACGTAGTAAATATCTTCTGATTTAAAATTATAATGAAGAAATTACTTTTAAGAAGTATTGAAAATTAACATATTTCTTATAGCTATGATATTTCTAAAGTGAAAAAATATTTGAGAATTTATTCAATTAAAAATTTGATTAAAAATTTATTTGATTAAAAATTTATTCAATTAAAAATTTGATCAAAACAAATTTGATGTTACAAATATTTTGTTTGTTTTCGCCTATATCAATCTTTAGTAAAAAACTTTAATTTTTCACAGTTTTTAAAATATTGTTGAATATGTAAATGTTATTTGATGTAATTATTTTTTTTAACATTAACCAATAGTGATTTGAAATTAAAATTCTAATTTTCTTGTTGCTTTATGATTGCTCATATAATTTTATTTACGTATTGACATATAACTTTATTTACCAGACTAATATCTTAGCAAAATTATTATTCCCAATTGTATGTGATCTAATTTACACATTTGCTTGTAGTTTTTCATTTCTTTGGTCAGACCAATCTTGGAATATGGATGTTAGATCTTTTCTTGTGTTTTAGCTATGAATCTTCAGTAATTGGAAAGAGTTCGACTGAGTGCTGGTAGGATTATTGCAGGGCTGTGATATAGTTGCCCTTAAAGAGAGTTTTTTTAAAGTCTGAACTTCAGCCACTGTACATGTAAAGAGAACTGCATTCAGAATTGCCAGCCAAAAGTATTTCAATAAGTTTATCAGTTATGGGGCATTTCACGGGACTACAAATAACCTTAAATCTTAGAAAAATATTGAAAAAATAAAAGGAGATAGCCCTTTCTTGTGTACTCTATTAGTTTTTTGGCCCACACTGTTCAACTTCACTCACTCATTCATTCGAGGTGAAAGAATACACAAGATGGGTCTTCTCTCTACCTGTCTTGTGTCTTCTTGCACTCCAAACTCTTGTCCTACTTAAGCAAAGATATTCACACCTTGTATTACTTTAGACAATTGAGCTTGGAGATTATTGACAGTATCCCTGTTGATGCCTTAATTATTCATACTGATAGTGATAAGGATGTGCATCATCATGCAGGTAGTGGTATCTTCATTTGCCATCCTGGGGATTTGGAGAAGGAAATTTCTTTTAAAAACTCTGATTATTATTAAGTTTTTTACTCCGAGCTGCATCATTCACCTGCTCGTGCAACTTTCTTTCATCTACTGCATAAATTTTCATTGGATCCTCTCTCATGTTAATATTTATAAAAATGAGAAGGTGGATGCCTTGACTAAAAGGGCACTGCTAGTCCTTCTCCAACTGATGCAGCGCTCACCTACGCTTTTGAAAAAGAGGTGTCCAGGCTATTTGAAGCATTTCACCTGCTCATGTTTGGTACTCTTATATTGATCCTGGTGGTTCCATTGCTTTCAAGGGTTCTAAAGCTGACCAGACTTTATATTCTAGGTTTGATTGTGGCCATCTTTATGTCTTTCAAATTGATTGTGAATGGAAGCTTTATCCTACCTGTTGTAAATGGGGTGTTGACTGGGCTAACTTTCTTTTATGACTGGGATTTATCAATAAGGAGTTCCTTTTTAATCCCCTACTGTATCTTGATTTCATGAAGATTGAGGAGCTCATGGATATGGTATATATTATTGTTGCACCAGATTGGATTGGGAACAACAACAATAACAAGCATGTAGCATTTCTATACATTCTTGAGCTTGGCATTCTATCTTTTCTATTGTAAAATGATTATATATTTAAATATATTATTATGTAATTGATAGAATAGTATTTTAAGCAGCTGTATTGTACATAGTGTAGTGTTTCATTACTATTTTTAAACCACCATCAAACTTTTAATAAAAAAATTTTTTCTGCCATTTGAATTGGAAAGTAAGTGATAAGTAAAAAAAAGATTAATAATTTATGTATACTATATCTGTCATATATGTATACTATATCTGTAATATTTAAATATTTTTACCGTTTTTGTCTCTAAAATTCTATCACTGACTTTACTAAAGATAAAAGATAACAATGTTCGTTGCAAAAACATACTAGTTTTAATCGTGAGCAGTTATTTGCCAGGCATATTGAAAAAATTCATGCATGTGAAAATTTTAAGAGTTCGATCTATTGCCTCCATTGTTGTAGTTGGAAATAGGCGAAAAAAGCGAGTTTTCATCTCAATTATTAAATATCTTATTTAATCATGATAACAAGACATGCTTATGATTATATCATAAACTTATTAATAACCCCCATATTAAATGTATGCACTGTAAAAATATAAATTTTAAATGAAGGCCTTTACATATTACAAAAAATTCCTATTACAAATTTCTTTTTTACAACTGAGCCATAACTGTATATTATTTTTCTTATAGAAAAATTTTGACTATAAAAGTCTACATTATATTTGATTTGTTTAAAATATTTTATTTTAAAATAGAATTCAATGTTTATTAATTTCATTGTTTTTGTTACTTGACTCAAATTATTAATATTTTTAGCAAATGCACGAGCTATCTTCAAGGATTATGTAAACTCTGTTGCAACTATCAAACAAGAAGATGTAAGTTTCTTTTTTTTCTTTTACTTAGTGAGTGCTTGTAAATTATTTGAACTAAATAAAATTATTTTTGTTGTATCATTAAGTTTTGCTATAAGTCTGTTGTAATATCGTATATAAAATACTTATTAAATGAGTCCTATTTTTGATTCATCCAAATATTCTTTGGTTCATATAATGGTTTTGCAATTTATATTAGTTTTGTGTTCAAAATTTCCATTTTCGTTCAAAATTTTTCTCTAATGAAATTTGTTACTCCTATTAGTGTTGGGTGGAGGTATGTTTGTTATATCTTTGAAAAATAGTGCTTGATAAGTCTTTATTGTTGCAGATTAGTTAAGCTAAATCTTATTTGAGAAAATATTGTCTATTCAGCAATTATTATATAAACATTATTGAAAAACAAACATGAAAAACAATTTCATCTTATTAGGTATTGTAAATGTTTATATTTTATGAAGAAACTTTATTCCTTTTATAATGTTATATTAGATGTTTTTCCTCGTCCAGAATTTCAAACAAGAAATATTAATGTCAGTAGCAACTTATTCAAACAACCAATTTTTGCACACATTTTCTTTTGTATTATTTCATGAATTCACTTTATAGAAAACAATTTTATTTATTTTTCTTTGTTACATTTTTAACTGCAATATCTATATCATCTTTTGCCTAATTGCTATGAATTGTTTCAATTAAGTTGTAGTCAACAACTCTCTTACACTTTTACTTTAAATATTTATGCATAAAAAAATTAACAGTAAGTTCTGATTTAATATTTAGAAACAATATACTGCTTCAAAATACATTCCTTTTACTGAAATTAAAAACATTAAATATTCCTTTAGAGCATATTTTTTTTCTGGAGAATTATTAGTATTTTAATTAATTTATTGTTTAAAACTAAACACTTTATCTCACCATATATGTTTAAAACAAGGAAAAAAATCTTCCTAAATTTTTTTTCTTGGTTTTAAAGTTGTTCATTATGAAGTATTGCATAATGAAAAACTTTAAGGATATGTGAAATAATTTTATTGTTTTTTTTATTTAGATTGTCAGTAAATTTGAATTTTTTTATTGGATCATAAGGGAATTTTAATTATAGTGTTAGTTTTGGAAAATTAAATTGCTTGAATCATCCCAAATTATATGAATAAAAAATTATCATATATTGAATAATTATAGATTGCTTTGTTAATCTAACTAAAATATTTAATAATAATAAAAAAAATATTTAAAATTCTAACAGTCAAGTACACAATTTTTTAATATTGATTTTTTTTTCATGTTAATTGTTTTGTTTAATAAAAGAGTAGTTTTTATATTTTATAGTTTTATTAACAACAAAATATTCTGAAAATTAAACTAAATTCAAGTCCATGAATTTAGTGAATGTGATATATTTTACTTTTATAATTTCATCTATTTTTGTAATGTAATTTTTTTTCTAATTTTGAAACAAATATTTTTCAATAAATTGTAATAAGAATTATAATTTTTTTGTAGTCTGATCCAAACTTTAAAATTATTCATATTTTAAATTGTTATTAAAATAAATAATGCAGTGCTGTAATATTAATTGAAAAATATACTTTCATCCCTTAACATCCATTAAACATTTGTTTTGACTTACTATTCCCATTGATAGTATCTTGAGTCAACTCTTTTCCTTTTCTGTGTCGTAACAGGAAAATTTTGCTTGTTTATCTAAATATTGTGAAATAGAGAAAACATATATGATCACATAGTTTTGACCTACCTTTGACCTTTTTTTTAAATCCCAAGTTTTCTTTAAATAGTTTTTGATAATGATAAAGAAATCAAAAGAAATAATGGTCTAGATCCATATGTTAGTTAATAATGTAATATATCATATCAGAAAAAGTTGTTTTGAAAGTGAAATCTGATTTTCATGCATGATGATGTAATAGTTTAAGCATTTAATACTATTAAATATTAACAGAAAATTATTACACGTAAATATATAAAAAAAATGACAATAAATATTCTAGATATTGGGTGATCATTATGAATCAATATAATAATAAAATCAATATTACAAACTCATCTTTTTTAAAAGAACATAATAAAATTGACATGAAAGTAGGATTTCACTAGTAAAAATGATCCATGTAGTGTTATAGGAAGCAAGCAGGTTTCGTATAAATTTTTATAGCTGTTTGTTGAAACACAATATGTATCACTAAATGCAGATTTTAAAGTAAATTTTACGATTGCTGTATTTGTTTAGAAAATTCTGCTAAAAAACCACAAATTTAAGTCCTACATCTCAGTTGAGTAATGAATTGATTCAAATGATTAAGTAATGTCATAGAATGTTTATCTAAATACTCAATCATCCCTAGTGATAATTTATAAGTACTATTGTAGAAAATTAATTCTATTCTAGAAAATTTAATTCAGTGATGGGAGCAGGAAGTAGTACTTTGAAATGTTGTGGTTACTTGTAGGATTCCTTATGGGGTATTCATTTTGAGAGCAATTTTCAGACAGTATACAGCCACACTTGTGTGGAAAAATAGCATGAAAATATGTGCAACTAATAAAATTTCCTTTTTTTTTTTTTTCTTTAAGTTAAACTTTTTTGGTCAACATTATCCCTCGCATGATATTATAGCTTAAAGTTTTTGACCATCCTATCAGTACTTTTAAATTGTTTCTTTCAGAAGTCTGTGAACATGTATTCTATTATTTATTTGTATTAAATCTTAATTAAATTTGAATTAGCATCAATGTAACCAAATTTAAAATCAATGTTTCATATATAAATTTATTAGCTCAGTTAGTTTTTTTAATCTGAAAATTAACTCATTCAGACATTGTTATTAGCAAACAAAAATTTTTGTTCAATTTCTTAATTTTTCACTTTTATTAAAAGTGTTTTCTAAAGATGCTTTCTAAATTATTTAATGATTAAAATGCTAAATATGGAATAATTCTAATAAAATATTTCTTAAAAATAGGTATTTACAGTGGATTACTTAGAAAATGATTCTTCATATTATAAGTAATTTTTACCTCAAATTTTTGATTTATAAAAATAAATTTCATGTACAGAAAGCCATTTTATGAAGAAAATTTTTTAATAATTCCGAACTAAGTTTTTAGTAAATTTAAAGTACAATATTAAATTTTAATAAAATCATAATTTTAGCATCAATATTGCTAATTTAAATTGTATGGGAAAGACTTTTATATATTTGTATTCTTTGAAAATTAAGCATTATCCTTTTATAATATTTAAAAGATTAATGTTTTTCTTCCAAGTATATAACTTATTTCTGAACATTTTGTAGGGTGCATTCTATAATTTCATACAGTAGTTATGTTATAGAAGAAACCAAGCTTTACTGTAATTCAATGTTTTTTTTTTTATTTACTGCCTATTTGTAATTTTACAATATTCTTACAGGGTGTAAAATTTGTTATTCTAAGAAAAAGGGGACATGAAGACCATAATAATGATAATAATTCTAAAGAAAAAAAGGAGGAAGAAAATGTTAACGAGCTTAAAAAGTGTAGGTTAAGTGAAGACCGAGAAATTCGTTCTAAAACTGAAAATTCGTCACAGCATGGAATTTGCCACAGCAGCTCTAGTCCATCAGTTCTTGGGATACGTTCTGCAGCAGAATTCACTAGTCCTTCAGCATCACCTGTATTTTGGAGTTCTGATTTACCGCCAGGTTTTGTTCCACAACCTCCACCTCGTAGAAAACATTCCATGAAGGGAAAAGAAAATAGATCATCTAAATTTGAAGCAAGTTTGCAGCAGATAAATGGAGAAAAAGAAATTACAGTATGTTATCATTATTCTTTAACATTTTTTAGTTTCATAAATTATAAATTGTCAAATTTCCTGTGCTTATAGGGCATTCTAACCTGATTAGATCTCAGATTAGGATAGCTGTCAGCTCCTTGGTTATCTGATGGGATGATAGTCAAGAGACTGTCACTGGATTAAAAAAAGTTGAAATGAATTTATTTATAAAATAAGTATAAAAATACTATGCTTAGTAATCATTTAGATTTTACCTGTACAATAAGCAAAACCTCATACATATTGGCTTTAAAAATGTTATTTTTTTTCAAATCGTGTCACATTTTGGCATAAAGTCAGTGTGAGGGATTGTTAAGTTATTGGAAAATACTAATTTATGACATGTCCCTCTAAATACATGAACCTGGATAATTTGCACTTTGTTAATTTTTCTGTGTCTCCAGCTAAATTGAAAAATGCAACTTTTGTCTCTAATTTTTTTGTTTGATTTTGTGATTGCTGATCATTAAAAATATGGCACAGTAAGTAAACTTTCTATTAATGCATATGGTATACCATATGGATTTATTGAATAGGGGGTCAAAGTTATTTTCACTTACTGGTGGCAGGACCCTAGGAATTGCCTGGTATGCTTAACTCTTTTGAAAGGATAGAAAATATTTATCATTAAAATATATTGAATTTTTCATTTAGAAACACAAAGTTAAAAATTGGCTTATAAATTGTTTAAATTGTGGAACATACTTAAAATGATATGATTAATTTGGATTAAATGTGCGATAATTCTTTAATGCATTTTGTATCATTAAATTAGTTTATTTTTAATTTGAAATTTTGGTGGAACAATTTTTATATTTCATAAAATTAAGTACATTAATACTTTTTTCAATTTATTATTTTTATTTTATCTCAAATTTTTCAATTAATACCACAATTTATAACTAATAACATAGTTCAGACAAGTTATTTTAAATACAATAAAAGGCCAAATAATGTAATAAGTGCAGAAAAATTATTTAGTTGAATTTTCTAGAAGTTAATATAATAATATAGGAAGTATTCAATGTGGTATTAAAGGAAACCTGACATTAAAGAAGACTATGATAAAATATTTGAAGATGAATTAAGGGTTGTTTATCTCAATCCTTAGTTCTCCTGATAAGATTTTTTAAAATTGTTGCTCATACATAAATATACTTATATAGCATTATTACATATACTATACACTTACATCGCAAACCTTTTATTATATATTAATTGGATCCAATTAAAAATGTAAAGTTAAATTTTGTCTTGGGGGGGGGGGAAACGTTGCACCACAAATTAATGAATATAACCAAAAAGATTAAAAAGTTATTTTTGTGAAATGAAAAACAAGTTTTCAACAACACCTTTTTTTGGGGGGGGGGAATCCAAAGAATATAAGGTACTGAAGGAAAAAAAAGGCTTGTTAGTTTGGATCTTATTTCACTTGCAAACAGAAATTATAATTTTGGAAATGTTCCACCTTTCAAATATCTTAATACTATAATAAATAACAATATGAAAGTTGAAGTGAAGAACAGGCTAGATAATTAATAATTGTTATCATAATTATTAATTATGTTAATGTATGTACAATAGAAGTATTATAAACCTTATAATGTTTAAGTCATCTGATTTCGGTGGGAATAAATAGTTTACAACATTGCTCTATTAATTCTTATTTGGTTATAAATGGTTAGTTGGTTATAAATGGATTTAAAGTACTCTTTTATTTATTAAGACTAAAGAAATTAAAAGTAAATTACTTATTTTTGAAAGAATGGTTCAAAAAGAATTTGTAGATCCTTTCAAAATAATAGAGCATGGGAAATCATATATATAATTTAGAAATATGAGATGTTCAAAATCGTAATATTAAAATAGTAACAACATTTTCAGTGATTGTACTCCTCAAGATGTCATCAAAAAAAAAAAAATTCTTTTAAGAGAAATACAGTTTTCAAATTTTACGTTCTAGATAACAGTTTTAGTTTCACTGCAATGCAAAAATCAGAACTAAATGCTTCAACAAAATAATGTGTTAGATCCTAAATTGGGAGAGTATGATGACTAATTTATATGATTTATTATTTCCAAATGTGCTTTCTGAAAACTGATGAAACTGAAGTTTGCTTTTTTTTTATAAGTTGAAGAAAAGGAATTGTCAATGGCTTCTGTTAAATATAAGAGAACATTTCAATGTCTTACTTGCATACAAATGAAACATTGAATTTCAGTCTCTAGTAACTTCTAAGTATCTGTGTCCCACTTATACTTATTCTTTTTATACTATCAATCTCTATTTACTATTCTAGTTTATAGATGAAGAGTAGTTTATTTTAAATCCCTTTTTTCATACCTGAACTTTGGTTTGGACTAAGGAAAACAGGTATAAACTCTTTCATACTTGAACACATTGTCTATCAGAATCTAAACTCAATAAGGATGAATATGTCAATATTGAATTTCCCTTTTTATGCATCTACTAATGTTAATGCAACCAATATTATATGAGTGGTATGGTAAATTCAATCTTGATCTTAAAGAAGATATATAACTTTGAGATTTTCATATGTGATCAATGCCACTGTGTCATTGTTTCATGTGTGTTTACTTAGTACTTTTTGTTTTGATATATCTTTTTTGCAAAAGAAACATGTTGAAAATGAATAAATTTTTGTATGTTCTGGAAAAAGCAGACATACAACTATAAATATGGTAATTAGTTGCAAGGAAATATATGGATTACATGTCATCATTAACACAGACCTGTTAGCATATGATTAACACTCATGGCTTTGGCTGAACAATTTATGGGATCAGCTCCCACACCTATCTTGGAAGTTGTAGTAGCCTGGTTGATTAAGGTGTTATTCTCATTATTGAAAGATAGCAAGTTTGAATTCCGGTTTAACCAAAAATCTGTATCTGTTGTGTTTACTAGAGGTGACTAGTTAAATAGGTTGTGGTCACAAGCCAAGTGAAATGATACCTCTGGGGTTGGCAGATCAAGTATTAAATCTTCTGCTTGATTCCTACTTCTAAATTATGAAGATTCCCCCCAGCTACTTCCATTAACTGGCAGAACCCAACTGTGGGCTAGATACAGTGAAAAATGCTGGTGCAACTACGACAGTCTTAGTCTTGGATGTATTTTGTTATTTGGAGTTCTCTTAGAAACAGTTGGTCACATTTAAAGTCCTCATGTGTAAAGAGTGATCAAAAAGCAACAAGTCAAACTTGACCTCATTAATGTTTTGTACATATCTTGCTTTTTAAAATTGATCTTGTAATCTTGCAGTATCATTTCTGGAACCCTATATAATTTTGGTTGTGATTTAAGAAATTTAAACTTTATCAATATTTCAAATCACTGATTCCAGTTGTTCATATTGTTATGACATTTGTTGAATAATATTTTAAGTAGATATATTTATATAAGTAAATAAATAAATTGTTGTTGTCGTGTCTATAAGTAAGTGTGAAGTGCAAAAAACAAAAAGTCTCAAGTCCACCAAAAGTCTTTTGATGAGATCTGCCAGTTCTGGAGCCCGATGGCCATGGAGGATCTCAATTGGTTGAGTTCCTTGTTTGAAGAGGGAGCGGATAATGGCTTGGCAGTTTAAGACATGATCTGAAGTTAGTTCGGATTGAGGACAGTGCTCGCAGTTGGGATAGGATTTAATACCAGTTGGTGATAACTTCATGCCCTTGAAATGTCCAGTACATAGCCGAGCTATTGTGGAGGAGAGGTTTCTTGGGCAGTCTAGATCAGGGATTGTTGCCTTGCCAAAATGCTGATCGTAGATACTTTGCCTGGCAACAGCATTTGCGTCTGTACAGGTGACTGTTCAAGGTTGCTCTTTATCTCGTGCTTCTTTTGCAAGAGCATCTGCACATTTGTTCCTCTCAATACCCACATGTCCAGGAATCCACTGGAGAATGCATGGAATATTTAGTGAGTGAAGAAGGGTATTAATATTTCCCGTCAGTGCTGACTCACCATTTGTCTGAGAAAATTACAATTTGTTCAATCGAGTCATCAAAGAGAGAAAAATTGAGACAATGGGAAGAGCCTCTTTAATAGCAATAAGTTCACTAGTGAAGTTTGAGGAAATTTGGTCAGTGGGTATTTTAAGCTTGACGTTTTCTGAGGGGTAGAGGATGTAGATGCCAGCACCTCCTCTATTACAGTCTATGTCAGAGGAACCATCCTTGTAAACAACTGTGCTGTTATTTTTTGTCAGTGAACGAACTGTATCTTCACCTTTCTGTAAATAAATAAATAAAAATAAAAAATAAGTAAAATAAATAGTTTAATTTTTTTAAAAATTAAACCATTTGTTTTACTTACTTACATTTTATTTTTATTGTTATTAATTTTTAATGTAAGTTATTGAACAGGAATCATCTGTGATTGCAACTTCAGCATTTATTTTTTCAGTATGTAACCAAGAAATATAGATTTTCATACTTTAGCTATAGATGTTTTTTATAATTAGGGAAATATTTTTATGGTTTTATATTGAAACTAAAAATTCTCTTAATTTTTGGAGTAATCTAAGGTGAGTGTACTGCACTATTTTACTATTTATTGTTACAATGTATATTAACAGCAATAATTTATTTAGGAATGAAATTTTTCACTTCAAATATAAATTCACTGTAAATAATAAAATATTTTTTTACATTGTACTTCTTAGCTTATAGCAACTTTTTCAAAATTTAAGGAGTTTCCTATCTTATGACATATAATTTTAATACATTATTATTTAGGTTCATATTATTTTACAGATAAAAATATTTAATGTAGGTAAGTATTTTGAGGAAAAAGAAGTAAACAATAGCAAGAAAAGAATGATTGACTTTTTTCTTCTGAAGTTTAATGATTAGGTTAAAAAGCAAAATGCACATAATCTTATATTATGGAACATTTTATTGAAATATTTTATTTGCTTGTTTTATTATTATTTCACATTCAATAAAATCTGAAAAATTTTTTGGGCATACACAGAAGAGCCATTGAGTTGGAAATAGTAATTACTTGTAAAAGAACTGTTGATGTAAAATAGCAGATTGGAAATATACTGTAGATAATTAATAATACAGAAAGTAATCACAAAAAATGGTTTCTGTCAGACAACATGAAATGTGTGCATCAAATATTTTGTATTCTAATTTTATGGATAAAACAACAATATCAAACAAATGGTTTAAATATATATATATATATATATGATCATTATACAAATTATCTGCATTATGTCAATTTTAGTCTTTCTTTCCTTATTGAATCAATTTCTCTCCTAACTCAATTTTTGCTTGAAGGTTACCCATGTTCTAGGATTTTTAATCCTAAAATGTTTTATTTTAAGTAAATTATGTCATCTTAATTGAGATTTGACATAACATAGTGGATATCCTAACAGATGAAAATCTTTTCTTCAGGGAGGGCATTTCATTGATATGGTCTACATTCAGGTGTTGTAAAAGAGAAGTCTTGGAGAACTTTCAAATACTCGCTAATCCTTGAAGGCCTTGATGCAGAAACCAGAAACACATTATTTATCTACTGCTAAAATATGGTTCATCAATGCCTAGGATCAAACCCAGTGTCTTAACTATGAAGAGCTTTATTCTACTACTAGAATAAAATAAGTCCTTATCATCTGAACTAACAATGTGTGCGACATTTGTTAATTTGCATGATAACAACTGAGGAATGGTTACTGTAAAGGTTAATATTGGCACTTTAAAATATTTTAATACTTCCAAAATATTGTTTATTGTTGGATAGAATCTTCATTCCATAAAGCTATTTCTGTTGATTATACGATACATGTAACAATAGTTTGTTTAAAAACATTGTATCTTAAGAATTTGGTGTTTAATCAAATTTTACGAAGCAATTAGTTTTTTTTTTATATTTATTCTTCATGTCACATTAGATAACATGCAAACTGAAAAATTATTTGATTGAAATGTAATTCTGTCTATGTGGCAAATCATCACTGGATAATTTTTGCCCTATTTATGTGAAAATAATGGAAATATCATTATGTGCCTTACCAGTAATGATTTTATTTTACTGTAAAATAATACAATTTAACTATATTCCTTTATTTTGACACTGTTGATCACTGTTGTAAAGCATTTTAGCACTTACTGTATAAATTGTCATCTGGTACAACTTTTCACTCATAGTATAGAATATTCACATGTTGCTAGGGAGGAAACCAGGAAACTCCCAAGCACCCATCCTAGTAGATATGCATGCAGAAGGTAGAACACAATATAGATTTCCCATTGTTCAACAGTGATTGGGATTATTTCTTTATTGTGTCTGTGAATAGTTGAAAAAATATTGATATTTATTTGATTAGTTCCCTATTAAGTCCCTGATATTGATTATTTAAGGTGGTTGCTTTTTATATATGATGGGACTTATTTGTGTGTTACAATGGAGGAAACTGGAAAGCTTCTAGGCATCCCACACCAATAGACTTGCATGTGGAAAGCAAAAGCACCTATCTCCTATTATTCAACAATGACTGAAAAAATCAAACAAAAACTGATGAATTCAAACTGTCTGATTATGGTGACACTGAAAAATACTTAAATTGTTAATATCCTTCACAATTTTTTCTGATAAATTGTGTGAATTAAAGAGTTATATATGCTCCACTCATCAAATGAGATTTTGTCAAATTCAAGGTTCTTAAAAATAATTATCATTATGAGAAAAAATATTGTTGAGCAAAGTATTGGAATAGGTTTCATAATTTCGTTAAAATCCTAATGGAGTTTAGATTATGTATTGTTCATTGTTAATCTATTATATGATAATTTTATACTATTGAAAAGTAAATTTTATTTTTCGTAGTTATGGCAGAATTTAAAGCTATATGGCAAAGATTTAAATGCCATTGTTCCCTTTTAATTTTTTGTATATTTATTTATATCTACGAGCACAGCAAGTTCAACTCAGCCTTTCATTCCTTTGGTGGGTCAATAAAACTGAATATCAAGCAGGCCTGAGAACTTAACACTGTTGATATCGCCTTAGGTTGACCACCAAACCTGGACATATGCTTCACTCCACAGGGCTGTCGGTCAAAAAAAAAGATATGGACACTGTAGGTCTTGGCCCCCTATGTCATGCCACTGAGTTTAGTTTTATATTTATTAATACTGGAAAACGCTTTAGAAACTTAGAAAAGTTTACTTGAAATTTTGAATAATAGACTATGGATATTCCCTCACAGGGTTCGAATCCCAAAATGGACTTGGATGTTCGTAATTTTTCGGAATCCACTTTAAACTACAAGTTCCTGTTTAATTAGCCCTCGTGTGCAGAAAGTGACCGTTGAGCAACAAACTAATCAAACCAAACTAACAAGCTACCACCCTTATATAGCGAGTAAACCTATATAGCTTATATAATCTATAAACTTTATATAGCGAGTTAAAAATAAAAGCCCTGAAATTCAAAAATAAACCCCCTCACTTTTCTTGTATATTACTTATTTCAGATAATTCATTAAGATATTTCAATTTTCAGCGTTAATATTGTTTAGAAAGTGAAGCATTAAATATCTTAGTTTAAAATATTTTAAGTATATATATATATATATATATATATATATATATATATATATATAT
>JAPDSC010061058.1:116734-138535 GCA_026290005.1 Latrodectus geometricus
TATATATATATATATATATATATATATATATATATATATATATAGCAAGAAATATTTTTTCAGAATAAAAAAATTAAAAACTAATACATTTGTGTTTAACTGTTATGTAAGATTTAATATATCATGTAAGATTTAATAAATCAAATTTTTAATAATTAAATGCATTAAATAAAAATAAAATTTCAAATCTTCTTAAAATGTTCTGAAAACTTTTTAATATTTTTAAACGATGATTATTTTAAATCCTTAGAGCGATTTAAAATAGCACAGTGTAGTGAAGAAACTAAATTAACAATGACTTTCCACTTAAGCTTATCAAAAAATTAAGAGATTATGCATTTCAGAAATAAAATAATGGGCATGATAAAAAGTTGAATTTTCAAATTTTCATTTGAAATTTAAACAATTCTTTTTACATTAATGTTATTCTCAGTAATCAGATAAAAAATTTTTTTTTTTTGTAGAAATTATGGAAAATATACAACCTTGCTATTGAATTAATATTGGAATAGCTTAAAACATGGGAACTGGTATTGTGTTAATCTTTCTGTAGATTCTTTTGATCGTGTCATATATTTTTATAATGGTTAGATCTGTATATTGAAGAATGTATGTGGACATACTCCTTTCTGTATAGCAAAAAAGAGCGAAGCTGGCATTCGATCTATTAAATTATTGCATGTGGGACATTTATGTCTGCAAAGGCTAAGAAGCCATAGTATACTATTTGTCATAACACAATTAGTCTTCGTGTTCAAAAAGTCACTGTTGAGGGACTAATAAATCAAACCAAATCCGTGTAAATTAATTTCAAAGATTCTATACTAAGGCAATAAAATAGCGTTTTTCATTTTGAAAACCATATTTTAAGAACTTAATTCATTCAAAATTTTATTTTAGTTTAATAAACGAAAATGTATTAATTTTTGATATTAAAATCAATTTTTATTTTGGAAAATTATTCTTGAGAAGGTTTATGATTTAGGATTTTTAATCTGAATTTATTTCTTAAATTTATTGATAGCGTAAAAAAATAATTTTATTCCATTATTTTTTCCTATTCGATTTATGTTGTATTTTATTATTGGATGGGTTTTAGTAATGAACACAATTATCATTTGAATATTTCTTTTTCTGCAGAAAAATTACTGCAAGTTCGTTTTGTTTAATTTTAAAATTAAGTATTTGCATTTTTGTAATTAGTTTTTGAAAATGGAAGTATTTGAAAAGTTTTAGTATTAAGATATGTTTTAAAGGATTGTTCTATAACCTTTAATTATAAACTATTATGAATCTAAATTAAGGCAAAATATAAAATAACGAAATAATCTGTCAATTTAACTATAAAAAATATGCGGTACATTTTTACCTTCAAAAATTGACTCCCCCCAAAAAGCAGGATATATGTATACACATACATACAGGAGAATATTGCAACTTCGTGTTATATAGTATGTGTTATAACGATGTTCTCTGTTTAATATCCTTACATTTTGGTCACGAGGAATTTACTGTGGCTTAGTGGATCGGCTCATGCTCTTCTTGGTGGAATTTTTGGAGTTCATTCTCACCCGGATGACAATGAACAACGGGATGTGAAGTTGTGGTGTTTATTTATACTGTCTGCGTGTACATATGTTGAGTTGGTGAATGGGAGTTTTTTGTGTTTTTCCTGTTCGAAGAAATTGCAATGAATGTTCAAAAGTATTTTGTTTTCCACTTAAGAAATATCAAATTATTTTGATACTGATTATTCAAATTCTTTTCCATTATTTTGTGTCCTATTTTGGAGAAATTATTTTCCTTTCCTTAATTATCTTATTCCTGGAGTTGCAGTTTTCTCTTACAAAACAATGATTATTAAATAAATTTAAGTGCTTTAATATTTATTTAATTATTGATTTGCAACAATCTTTTGAACAGAGATGTGATATATTAAAAATATTTCTTTAAATGTTTGCCGAACTTAGTTATTTTTTAAAATAATTTTTCTAATAAATTTTTAAAATAATTTTTCTCCCTTCATCATTTTTTTTTTTTTTTTTGTCTTTTCCTTTCCTTCCCTTTTAATTCATATTACTTAGTGAATTTTATTAAAGTCTGTAGTTTGCACTAGTGTTTAAATTAAGCGCACATTTCGTCTTGTTTTGAGAAGTTGTCCATACTTGGTACTTCCGCCGGATGCCGAAAATCTCACCCATTTGTTTCTTCTGCCGCCGTAGTTGTAAATTGGAACCTCCATTGAACAATTGTCCACTTGGCTACTAAAAGGAAAGTGATTGTAGTCACATTCTTACTTCTCTACTGTCATTATACGACAAAAGAATGTAAGTTATAATCCAATATTTTCAGTCTATATGTCAACTGTTCTATGTGTTTACTTTCGATGCAAAATTTGTGTTATTTAAGAGTCATAATTTATTTTTTAAAGCAATTAAATGTGTTATAAATTTCTCATAATATTATCTAAAAGATTTCGTGATTTTTTTTCTATTTCTAGTTTTTAAAATTTCGAAATTTCGATAACAAGTTAAAGGTGGGAAAACATTAACATTATTTAAAAAATGCATTTTAGGAATTATTTTTTAAATTATTTATGAAAATACATTTCAGAAAGCTCAATGCTATAGTTGTTTAAAATTGCTATGGAAAGTAATGTTTATTTAATTCGTATGATTTCGACCCCCTATTTATGCAAATGAAGTCTTTAAATAAATTTGTTTTAAAGTTTTGAAGTATGGTAAAAGTGACTTGACCGACAACTGAGCTAGTATCTTTTAAATTTCCATACAAACATTAGGTGATGGATTGTGTTAATTTTTTAAACATAGTTAAAAAGTGAATGTGCTGAGGCTCTCGAATGATGATCTTTGTGCTGTGACGTGTCGGGCTACAAATTGGATAACTTCCTTCCCCAGATTTTGTGGAGAAATCCGTGTTCAGGCACCTTTTCATTCGCTTAACTGCAATTGTTGCCGAGGTTTAATGTTGATTAGTTTTATCTTGCAACATTGTTACTAATATTGTAATGTTGCATAATAGTTAAATACTTCGGATTAAATCATAAAAGAGAAATCATATTAAAGAAAGTACTGTTAAAGATATATTAATGCTTATAAGATAATAAGTGTAATAAAATTTTTTCCCCTCGTAAATCGCCAGCAATCTCTTCTCCTGTAAACTTTACCAAATTTCGAAAATTCTAATGGCTTAATATATTATATCAAGAAATCTGTTATAAACAAATTTAAAAAAAGAAGAAAAAGCACGAATCTATTGCATCCCATTATCAAAACAGTACATATATTGCAGCGACAAATCAAGCTTATATTTTACAGACGCAATACTAGACCAGTAATATAATACTGACCTTCGATATTTTGTAAACGTACTTGAATACCGCGATATTATGACCAAAACTCCCAATTTTGGTCTTATTAAAATTAGTTTTTGACAAATAATAAATTTTTAATGATTTTTATAAATAATTAATTAATTTTTAACTTTAATGTAAGAGTAATAAATATATTGAATGCCAAATGACAATTTTATTTATATATTTAATTTTTTAGTTTTTTATTAAATATTAAAAATTAAAAGTTAATAATAAATTTAATAAATAATAAATTAATATGAATATTTATTAATTTATTTCTTCATTAAAATTCTATTAATCATGCATTTTTTTATACTTTTATTCATTTTACTATGTTTGTTGTAGCTACTCTCTTCCAAATAATTAAGCAATTCTGTATAGTAAGTAAAATATCTCTAATATGCAGTTGAAAATAAAAAAATTGAACAATTTCTATATAATTATATTTATACAAATGGTTCGTTTAAATAAAATGATGGAAATTAAGATTTTTTTTTTTTTTTTTTTTTTTTTTTTTTTTTTTTAAAGGCTATGTTTAAATTTCAATGATTATTTTGCTACTCGAATCTTAATTATTTAGTTACACGAGGACAAATGCAAATGTGTCTAAGGATAATGTAGGTTTCGTTTATTTAGCTGGTTAGTTTTTCTCTGTATGATCAGCTTTTCTTCGGCTAGAAAAGTCGTGTTTTCACATAATGAATGCCGTGACAGCCATGAAATCTAGTAGGCAAAGTGAAAAACGTCGAATCAAAAGTCCATTTTGATGTAAGCCGACGGCAGATGTTTGTCGTAGGCTCCTTTGGTAGATGATTTACAGAATGAAGTTTATATTTGTTATTCTTTTGATCAAAGTGCTTGTGTTTTTACTGTTTGTGGGTGGCACAGTTATTAATTTTCATCTAAATCCATGTTACAGTTAGAAAGGCTAATTGGTGGTAAGCATTTAGAATAGTAAGGTCTCAATATTTTATTCATTCAATAGTTGGTATAAATTTTTTTTCTTGCACTTCCGCATTTTGGAAATAGATATTTTTAAATATATATATATATATATATATATATATATATATATATATATATATATATATATATATATGCATGTATTTCTATTTTTTTTTTAAAAGATACGAAGATTAATTTCAAAATTTTCCTTCCATGAGCAATTCAACATCAAAAACACTTTTTTGAAATGAAACTTTATAAATTGTATTTTTATAGTTTACTTTAATTAACTTTTCCAATGAAATACTATAATTTGAAATGTATAATTAAAAATGGCGTTCCTTGAAATAATTACAATAATGAATGTCATTTAAATAATTTTCTTTTAAATTTTTTCCAAATGAACTGAAAATTCTAATTTTCAGTTCATTCTCAATCCAACACGGTCAGTTCACATTTACAAGTTCATCAATTAATTAATCGTCATTTAAAATTATAAATTTTTAATTAAAGTATGTATATAAATCTTATATAGCTTTATTCACACTTGGCATCAAATTATTTATTTAACATAAGAAATTTTGAACTAGTAATTTCAGTGGAAATGACGTTTATGGTTATTGCTTATTATAGAAGTTGAATGATGAATGTTCGTATGAAATGTTTATGTCACTTTTATAACATTTTTCGTTTGAACTGTAATTTTACCAAATGACTACTTGATTAACTTATTTGATTAATTTAAGACAATTTCTAAGTGTAGTTGCTGTTGAAATTCTTGATTTTGCCTGCTAATAATCTGCAAAATGTAGAATTTCGATGACAAAGTTACGTAGTTAAGAATTTAGAAATAAATTTATTATTGAATGGTGGTTTCACATGGTTTTTGATAAAAAAAACCTATCCAGTGTGATTTTTTTTTAAATCATTGTTTATAAGTTAAATTGATACTTATGATTCATATTAAAAACTTCTAGCTCAGCGGAGAAGTCTCTTAAATTTGAAAACATCTTCATTTTCAAGTAGATTTCGAATTACTACAAAAACCCAAGCCCAATGTAGAATTTGAATCCACGTATGTTGAATCAAAGCTCTGTGACTGATCATTTGGCTAGCAATTTGTTTTAATTGGCATTAGACTAATTAGAAAAATTAAACACCGCACCATTATTCTTTTGTAAAGAATGATCTGTTTTCAATTCGAAATTCACTAATTTTATATGTTTTTTTGCTTATTGGAATCATTTTTTTACAATACTTTATTTTTTTAGCATCTACTTCGCTTATCGGATAGCGTAACTGTTGAACGCTATTGTATTGGCTTTTAGAAGAACATTATATAAATAGTGAGCTATATATGCGTGTTTCAGAGAGATAATGTGGGAAGTGTTTCGAAGCATTTATTTCATACAGGTATCCATGTAGAAAAATAAATTCCAACATCCATTTTTCATTGTTCAATACCTTGATGTCATCTTAGCGGATGATTCAATTAAATAATCGTAGATTTGACTCCAAACGTGCGCACGTATGGTTGGATTGGTTTAAACTTTAAGCTTTACTCATCAATTATCTTATGAAAAAAGTAATTGCACTGCAAAACAAACAAATCTTATTTTCTCAATAGTGATTAGAATCGTAACTAGAACTTTCTACTCTGAAGGGTACGACTAAACTTTACTAGTTAGTAGATTCTACTATGCCTTGAGCTTAGTTTTTTAATGTTTGATTACCCGTAACGTTCGAAATATGTGGAAATGTTTTTTTGAATATTTTTTACATCTTTACTTGCCAAGAAGACTTTTCATAAATAGTGAGTGTAGTTTTCATTAGAATTGTCATAAGGACAACAACTGAAAATTTCAAGATTCTCATCTTGCCCCAGAAACCAGAAACGCAACATCCTTTTCCATTTAATAGTGATCTGATATCGAAAATTTCTACTTTTCTTAAAGAATGTACTACTATTCCTACACCATGATATCCTTAATGTTTTTTTAATATGCAATGTTACAATTTTTTTTAATAACTGCAGGATTTTCCCACAATATTTATTATCAAACATTCATGCTCTTGAATTATGTCATTTTTTATTTGTACAATTCGTAGTTTATAGGGTTAGCTTCTAGCACAATTTCAAGATTGAACCTGTATAGTTTTATTTTTCGTAGATACTGTACAATGTTTTTATGGTTAAATAATAAGTTTTGCTCTTCCTTTTTGTTAGAGCTTTTTTTTTCGATAGAAATTAAATTATTTCATATATTGTAAAATTTTTAACAAATGTAATTGGAAATTATTTATATTAAGGGAGAGTATGCATTGATTTTTTTCCAGACTAGTCCTAGCAAAGATGAGATCCGTGAGGTAGTTAGTCCTGGTAGCGTCAAAGAAAAAGCTCACTTCCTGAATAAAATGGCTTCTGAGCAGGATGTTTCAAAGCAATCAACACATTCCCGCCGGAAAGATCGAGATGAAAAGGTTTGTGCTCATGTTTTTTTTTCTCCATTTAATTAAATTTTAAAATTTTTATAATTGGCTCACAGCTGAATAATTCATAATTTTCGTTTTCTCTCTTCATGTTTTTTTATGAATTCATTTCTTGTTTTAAACATTTCTTTTATAATTATGCTATTAACATGATATTGAGAAGATAAGGAATGCATTTTATTCATTAGACCACTTACAATAGCATCTTTTAATGTGTTTTATTTTAGTATTTTTTAATGATTATGTTCTTTTTAAATGTTTATTATTTTAATGTTGCTGACAATTGATAGAAAAATTGGTTTTGGGGTATAATTATACAATATATTTATTTAGATAAAAAAATACTAAGTTATTTAAATAAACTGCATAAGAGAGTTTCAAATATTAAAAATTATTCAGACGAATTATTTAATTTTTTAAAACCAAATTAATGATAAAAATGCCTACTCATTTCTTAAATTTTTATACAAATTAAAAAAATAAAAATAGGATACATGTTAAAAGTCCTTTAAGAAAAAAACTCTTACAAGTGTTTTATACAACAAATTCTATTAAAAATACCTAACAACAGATAAATGTAATGTTTTTTTCTTTTTTTCAAATAAATAAAAGATTTTTGTAAATGCGTACTGATTCATTTTGGACAAAAATGAAAAATTATTTCATATATCTGTTGTATTGTTAACTCTGCTAAAAAATTTGGGAATTTACCTCTTACTTCTGGCATTCTTTTTATATGCAAAAATGACCTTAAAATTATAAAATAAATCATAATATATAAATTGTCTATGTTATGATATTGTTTATAATTCTGAATTATCATTTTTTCTTTTTAGAATGGAGACTATGATGACATGTGTTCTGTTTCTAGTGTAAGTATTTATTTCAATAAGTGTTATTAATTTACTGAATTTATTTCTCTGTTCGTGTAGAAAGTTTTGCTGTATATCAGTATATGGTTTCTAATTTAGTGAGCATCTTAAGAATGTATAGTAAATAGAAGTAAAATTACTGAAACTTTTCTCATGAATTCTTATTTTCATAATTTAGAGAATTGATTTATCCAGGAACTACTGTAAATTAGAATGAAGCAATCATTTTATGTAGTTAAAATAAAAGTTATAAATTGCAATACTACATTTCGAATCAATTTTATGAAATTTAAACTTAAAGGCTCCATGAGTCACACTTTAAATTTTTGTTAGAGATAATTTCAATTAATTTGATTTGGTTATCTCAATCTATCGTATCGCCATAAGTGATTCAAATTATTCAGTGACAAATCATCATGTGATCCCAGGATTTCAGAATAGTTTTACTGATTAAAAAATTGGGAAAAGAAATCAGTGAAAAATGAGTTGATTCGTTACAGCTAGTACATTTAGAATAAAATCTTTATCAGTAACCGAAGCTTACCAACCTGTATTTTATATTGTATTTCTTTGCTTCATATTTTTATTGATCTTGATATGAAAGTACATCTCGCCATTTATTTAATTTTTTTTTGCTTTCATTTTAAGTCCTTTTTATGTATAATATTATTTGTCAGTAATAAAATTGTTTGTTATATTCTTGGAACAGTTAGATCCTAGACGGCGAGAATGGATAATGAAATCAGCTCAATGTGATTACCACGAACTGGTGCGACTTCTAAGGGAAGAGCCAAAGTTAGCACATGTAACTGTAAGTGTTGAAAAAGAATATCCTTAATTTCTTATGTTTTTTTAAAATGTCTTTCAACATTTAAGATAATCGTATTTTCTTAATTGTTCTTTTTTTTATTTAAATATGTTCCGTACATTATCAAAAATTAATGTTGTTCCCTAATTTTCTGTCAGTATTGCATCCTTTTTTAACTGTTAAGTTCGGGATCAACGATTACATTTTGATTTGACAGTTCGAATATTCACGTCCTTAACTAGAACGTGAATATTTGTAAATGTTCAGATCTTGTTTAAATCGTAAGTTTTGGTTGATTTTAATCTGCTTGGCCATAAATAATCATAGTGCGTGAAACTGAATTCCTAACATTGTTTGCTATCCAAAATTATTTTCCCGACCTCAGGAATTAAGTGTCTCAAGTAGAGATAGCAGCGGAATGGTTTACGTTCGTGGGTTCAAACTCTCATTTCAAGTAAAGATGCTTATAGCGGTTCATAATCCACTTTAAACTGTTATTCACAATCCAATTAGACCTCAATTGCTAAAAGTAACCGTAAAATGATAAACCGTATGAAATTACACTTCTAATAATAAAAATATCTATCATTTTCTGTTTTAAACCATATTTACTTTCTTTCAAACAGTGGATCAAGAAATTATTAGGTTGGGTAAAAATTAATCCATTATTTTTTCGGTAGACGTCTGTAGTGATCGGTATCTCGTGAGGTATATATCAAACAATTTCAGATTTATGCTCGTTGGAAAGCTGACATTTGACACTAAAATATCCTCTTGCGGTTTTTTGTTTGATTAATTCAGTTACGAGTGCAAGGTTTTAAAAATGGAAGACAACAAACAGAAAATTCGATACATTTTCGTTTTTCTCTTGTAACGGCGAAAAAGATTGCCGGGTGGCTAAAATTGTGAAAAGTGTTTATCGTCCTATATAAGACTGTAACAACCAGTTACGTACAATTTTTGTTTCGTCGATTCCGTTCGGGTGTTTTTGATGTTGGAGATGCACCTCGCATGTGGATACAGCATCGTCGAAAATGTCTGTAAAATATCAAAAATGGTCGAAGTTGACCGCAAATCAGCAGTAGTAACGCGCAAGACCTAAAAATCTACATGAAAACTGTTTTAAACCTTTTTACAAAGCGAATCAAAAAGAAGTTACATAAAGTTCACGTGAAAATAATGGATTTCTTTTTCCCCAACTTAATATATTTTTTACTTCACAATACTAAAATCAAATTATTTAGAAAGCAAAAGAAATATTGTTTCATCACATAATACTTATTTTTGTCTTCTAATTTTTATGTATAATTATTTTTTAACATTATAGAAAATATGTCATTGAAAAACTTTTATTTACGCTAATTTGAGGTAAAGTTCTTTTTATTATCTATTTTCATTTAATGTTTTGAACTTTTCTTACTGAGTATTTGGATCTAAGGAATTTCAGTGGACCACAGTATAGTTATTACATACCTTTGCCCATTTTGTTTATCTTTTACATTGTGAAGTAAAATCGCAGAATAAACTACATAGCGTAGAAAATAATGTGGTTGATTTCAAAGATAAACATATTTCAGTAGAACATAATGCGAAATCTTGATTTCTGGAACACGAATCCTTATCTTGGATGATATTGTATCTTGTCTGGAAGGCCATAATCATCGCCCAGTGTGGCGAAACAGTTTATAGGGCGATGTCGGGAAAGCAAATGGGATCTATTTTACTGTCATTTCTACAGAAAGAATGGAGCTTTAGAACTTGTAAATCTACCCCCACTTGCCCCCGTGCGTCCTTCGTCCAGGCATGCTGCATGCGCGTGCCGAAAATTCCACAAACCGTGGGTGGGCCGAAATGTCTTTCCTCAGCTCTGAGGGGCTTCCTCATAATTCCTCTTACCATCAGATATATTCGCTCGTGAACAAGGACTGATTTAGAAATTTCTGAAAAGACATTATTTCTAATAAATGAGCTATATCAGAAAAACTTAAAAATGATGTAAAACTCAAAAATATAATTAAAATGAGAAAGTGTCTTCATATGTCATTATTTTTTTTTGTTTTAAATTGAAAGCATTCTATGTTCTAAAGCATGTAAGCAATGTTTCAAATTAAGTAACCAGTTTTCTTAGGCCACAAAATTTTGAAAGTCATTGATATTATGGTCTACCAAATTAAGCTTTATTGAAAATCAATCCCTGTTAACTGAAAAGTAATGAGAGAATTTTTCTATTATAAAAGAATCTTACATTATAAAAATATTGGCTGTTCAGTTTTAGTTCTCTTTGGCATTCATCGATAAGAATTTTTCATTTATATACAGTGACTCTCAAAATTGATCGTACATTTTAAAATCTTGTTGAAAAAGCGCCGTAGTTCGGAATTGAATTCGAATATAAAGCCAATATTTTTCCTGTATCTCTTCCATACTAAACTAATAAAACCAAATTTATTGTTTTTTAATATTTACTTATTTTCTTGAATTGAAAGTACAAGGAATTATGCATAAAACACGCCACAAAAGTTGTACACCGAAACATTTTTGTAAAATTTTATAAACAAAATTATCATCTGGCACTTTTTTTTTCATTTTGGTGGCGTTTAAAAAGTCGTTTGACTTTATTCTTTGCTCTTTTACTCCGTTATATTTTATATAATATTTAAAAATGCTCATAATCATAAGGAAACAACGAACAGCGTTCGAAAATTGATAATTTTTCATCATAAGGGTGGAAAATACATCCGGTATATCAATAAATTGTTAAATTTACCCCATTCTACAGTGATAAAACGTTTTATAGAAGAAAATCGGATCGGAAAGTAAGGTAAAAGTGGTCGTCCGGCAAAGTTAACTAAACGTGATTAGAGATTTATAGTTCAAAAATTTGTGAAAAAATTTGAATGCTATAAAGATTTCTTCAGAATTTACTGAAAAAACTTCTTCAGTTTCACCGGAAACTGTTTGACGAGTACTCAGATCAGCTGGATTACATGGGCGGTCTGCTTGAGAAAAAATATACGTGCAAAAAATAGAAAGCTTAGGCTTTTTTTTTTGCAAAATCAATGATAAATAAGCTCGTACCATACTGGAAACATGCCTTATTTGGAGATGAAAGTAAATTTAACATTTTGATTTCCGATGGGCGTATAATTGTATGGAGAAGAAAAAAGAGGAACTTAGTCCCGAGATCTTGATTGGAACACTAAAACATAGCGTGTGTTAAAACATAGCCTTGTGTAGGGGTGAATGTCAGTAGGATTAGCTAAGTTAGCATTTATTGACGGCATAATGAACCATGCTTTTTATTTAAATATTTTGAAAGATATTTTAAAATTATCCGCTCAAAATTTGTGTATTGGAAACAACTTTATTTTTTTTTTTTATCATGATGACAACCCTGAGCACATCAGACCTCATGTCGCCTTTGGTGCTTCTATCATTGTCCACAAGTTCTGAAAACACCACCTCAACTTACGGATTTAAAATCGACAGAACACATTTGATAACTAGTTACAGTACTAAGACACGACATTAATACGTAAACCGAACTGAAAGCTGTAAAGGCGGAAGAATGGAGGAATAGTCGATGTCCATATTGCAAAAAAAAAAAAAAAAAAAAAAAAAGTAAACTGTACGCCCAGACGTTTGAAAGCTCTTGTAAATGCTGCAGGATATCCTTCAAAATACTAAATGGCAGAAATACTATGATATATATTAATATGTGCAAACTTCTTTGATGTGTATGAAAACTTCTATGAGATAACGTTTCTGTTACTTTTTGATTATTGGTTTTCCAAAAAACAAAGTGCTACCATGTTCATAAAATATTTCACATAAATTTGCTGAGAGGTATCTATCGATATTATTAGAAAATTCCTACTTCAAAATATTTTTATTAGTGAATAAATCACTGAAACTTGTAAGTGTGCGAACACTTTTGGGAGCCACTATATTTGTATATTGGGCATTTGTGGTAAGGGAATTTGTATATTTTTTATTATATCATGGTGTCACTAATATTTAATTATTTTTTTATTAGTAGATTATCATTAATTTTTGGTATTTGCAATTTCCAACATTTGTTTACATTATATTTAGAAGCATCATTTCATCAGAATGTGGTTGATTACAGTGACCTATTAGATGCGTTTAATGATTTTTTATTTTGAACTTTCTCTAACTGAATAATTTATGAGAACTTATTATTCTACGAGTCATTTATACGTTAAGATTATACTAATAAAATTTTTATAAGGTTTGAGATTATATCAAAGATCATGATGTCTATATTATAAAAGTCTTTCATAACTGCTATAAACTCGGCAAAACTTTCGTTGCAAAAACATATTCGCTGGATTTCTAATTGGTTTCCTTTATAATTAGTTTTTAGTTATGAAAATAATCGAGATTTAAAAAAAAAAAAAACCACTAAAAGTGCTTTGTTTCTGTTTTTTCAAATGTATTAAAACTGAATTGAATTTTTGTTTTAATATGGGTTTTATATCATTAAGATATAGGCTGAAGCTAAAACAGAATTTAAGTAAAAGCAATTTTAAATTATTTAATCGTATATCTTCCTTTATTAATCTTAAATGTTTTTTAAATATTGATGGTATTATTTATATCTTGTAATTATAGAAATTTGGAAAACACGTGATGACGTTGATATATGTGCATGCAACAGCATAACATCCATTTTATAGCTAAACCGTGTCATTCCATTATTCCTGCTGCATTTATTGGCATTATGAAAAACATGGCAGTGTCAGTTTTTCCTAAAAAAAGATTGAGGAGAAATATCTTTTTTTTCCAGAACTCTTTTTACATTTCCATTATTAAAGAGAATGACTTTTTTTTTCTTCTTTTATTAGTTGTTCGAACAGCGAATTCATGTTCCACCACTCAGCGATCAGGATAAAACAAACATAGCTCGAATTTGTCGAAAGGTAACCGTGCATACGTGTAAGCAAGTGTGAGTACTGAATTTGCATCGTCATTTAAAACAGCAGGAAATGAGAAGGACGATTTCCGGTTAAGTCTTTAAATATTCATTTAAAAATCGTGGAGCAGAAAATTTTTATTCCCATTGTGCTTAAAGACTTCTCCCTCCACCCCAGTACAAATGGCTGTTTCTAATGAATTTACGAAAAGAATTTTGAATATATTTCGAAGAAAAATGAAAAAGGGAGAGGGCTTAGTAGATTGGATGAATCATTCTTTGATTAATGAGCTTTGATGTTACAACTAGTTGTGAAAAAAAGGGCACTTTATTTAATCGATATTTAATTTAAATGCCAAAAATCATAGTTAAATTTTTTCCAACTTTAAAGAATATAACAAAAATAATTGCGTGTTAGATTTATTGATGATTGAAAGTTCGTTCAAATATTTACTATGCAGGAAATCTTGTTTATATCATTAAAAAATTTCTTATCCGTGGCTAACCTAATTGCTCAAATAAAATATAATTTTTATCCATAGTGGTTTAAAAGAAAATGTTTTGCTTATTTATGAATTAACTTAAATTATTAATGAATTATTTATATCATTGAATAGTTGTTTTCATTTATTAAATTACGATTTTGCTGTTTTACCTTGATTCAAAGCTGCGATATGTTCGACTTTAAATCAGTCACAGTACAACCTGACTTGCTGAACAAAAATTTAAGCCAGACACTTGAGCATCCACCTCTTTATTTTCCTGGTTTGAAGGGAGAAAAAAAACACAAGTCAGTGTCACAACAGCCCCTATAAGGTCTAGACATGCTCTGTTCATTTGACCGATGTCCTTGCTGTGCGAAGCTAATGTTCCGGCTAGGTGATCAACCTAATACGAAACTCCCAAAATTTTGTTACCTAACATGCTTGGTACTCAGTTTCATCGACCCACTGAAATGAAAGGTGAAATCGACCTTGCTCAATCCGAAGATCAAACTTTGGACTTGTGACTTAACAGCTAGAAGCGCTATCATTATCGCTACCGGGCTTCTTTATTTTCTTTTTACCAATGCATTTAACTATTAACATACGTATTTAACTATTTTAAAGTTTGAATACCTAGTAAATGACATAAACAATGTTTTGTAGGGTTTGTTTAATTTCAGTTACTTCAAGCTGAATATTCTACGACTAAAATCCCAAAGCACCGACCACCAATCACTTTCTAATCTTGACGGATTCTGTGACGAGGTTGATATCTCAAATGAATCCATCAATATATTCACACAAAGTTAATGGTTGATTAGTAGATCTTTTGAAATTTTAGCTTGCATTTATTATTTCTGTGTTTTGCGACCTTTAGCTGTGTACTAAGTGTCTAGATTATACACTTTAACTTATTATAATTTAGTAAATAAACAATGTTAACAATAGACACTTAATAAAATCCCAGGTTCATATTCATTAATAAAGTTTATTATCAAGATTAATTCAGAATTACATACATAAAATAAACAACATGGCCAAGTTCAATTCCGGATTGATCTCTTGATTAGTATTAATATTTGATTCACTAATTACTAAAACACAATTGTATTCAAAAAATAAAATTAAAGGCCTGTTACAATACTAACTATTTTACAAGAATGTCCCGAGTTACTTGCAAGGGAATTACTTATCTGGAGACGCATGGGTAATCCACGTGGGGTACTGTTAGGCTTACTACTGGACCGGACAACCAGGAACCCTCGGGAAAATATCAATCTGTCTCAGCTCCAGTCGGGTTCATCGTCTCGCCTCGTTTGCAACTATCCCCGGTTCCCTCTCAGCTTCGGCGCTGACCTTGTCACGTTCAGTCACTCGTCAGGATTCTCTCCCCAGGCCACTCCGGCGACTCGAACCCTTCTCCTTTCTTCGACAGGCCTCCGCTTGCTCCAGTCCAAAACCGGTTACTCCGCTGACCCCTTGTTTTCACTTCATGCGTTCTCCTCATGTTGAATTACCCAGCGCCCCCTCACAAATAGTTCTAGTTGCCAACCACAAGAAAATTTAATTTTTACTCATTTGTGTTCAGCACAGCTGGATCAGGTATTGAAACAGTTGCTTTCCAGATATAAGAAGTCAAGCTGCTATCTAAATGGTTTACTCTTTCTGATCTTTGAGGTAGTGTGAACGATCAGAGCTCTGGCCTTTAGTTCAACAGTTCGGTTGGGTGTTCTTTATCCCTCAAAATCTACTAATAATCGTAGATCCTTGTCAAATTTGCTTTGTCAACTTTTTATGTAGGGAAGCTATTAAACCTGCCTAACTCTATGATGCTTGTAATTGTAGGAAATCTTAACTTTAAAGAACATGTAGCCAAAATAAACTACTTAAGTGGACTCAAAAGTGATGCTAAATACCAATAAGCTAAAGTGGTCTATCAAATGTTTAATATTATGGTTGAAATACAACGAGATCTTTGTCTAACTACGCAATTTTATTCCTTTTATTTTTTGAAATGTGTTTAACTTATGAGTCATTAATGTATCAGTTATGAAAATATGATCAATCGCTGTTAAAGATCATATATTCAACTAAGATAAATTTTAAATGAAACGAAAAAACCGGCCAATGTTCTCTGCTGTTTTCTTTTACCTTTAAAAAATCCATTATGCCTTTAAAATATTTTTGCATATTTATGAATATGCTGTAAATATGATGTGACCCTTCTATGAATATGATTTGTTTGGTTTCTTTCTGGGTTATTAGTTATTTTTTCCGCATATATTGTTTTTCAATCTGTTTTAGTGTGGACAGCCTAGACTATTGAGTAAATTCCCTTTGAAGATTTCTTAAATACTAGTCACACACATACACATGGTACATTGCTTATACCATTAATATAAAGTGTTTTTAATGACACTCTATGAAATGATTTAAAAAAGAAAAAGAATTGTAGTTATTATCAAACTGTTATAGAGTTTTGCTTTCAGCTAAAATTTCAAAGAAGTACACATTTTATTCGTAGGAAATTTTTATTCCTTGGTTAAAGCAGCAACTTATTTCGTAAAGAAGCATATTGATAATACTTAATTTTGTTTAATTTCTGTAAAAGCCTCTTTTTTAACTGTGGATTTAAGCCATAGTTTTGACGACAGCGTCACCCTATTTTCCCCCTTACCAGTTGCTTCCTATCCGATCCGATAAGAATGGCTGACTTGTCGGTTATAAGCTGCTAACGCTGCTAATTGAAAAACGTCACCCAGCTGTCCTTTGACGTCCATTAACTTTTGAAAAGTTCGTTAGTTTCGCAGTCTAGCTGATACCGAAGATAAGATAATTTTTTTATGTCGGCGTGCTCGACTATCTCCCTTAACCTTTTGGGTTTTTATAACCGGTGAAGTTTGAGCACTTCAATTCAAAAACAAGATATATTTGTGTTCCTCATATAGCCTAGAATATTTGGTAGATTCCATATATACATTTCATAATTACCAGTTTGGTCTCATGCATTTGTCATTGACGCAAAATATCTTCATAATTAAAGTTCTTTGAAATGAGTTGAAAAAGGTAAAGTTCAGGTGTTGATATCAACCTGAACAATAGCATACATTAGAAATCATCAAATTTAATTTTCTGCAAACGAATTCAAGAAGTCATTAACTGAGCCGGTAGTCGAATGGTTAGTGCTCTGGCCTCCGATTCAACAGTTCATGGGTTCAAGTCCCACCTAGGATGTTTGTAGTGATTCAGCATCCAATTTAAATTGTAGGTCCCAGACTGTTTAGTCCTCGCGTGCAAAAAAAATGACCGTTCAGTGACAAATGCCAAGAAATAGTTACCAGCGAGAAATGGTATCTTATGCAGTATTGTTAAGCGAAATAATATAGTTGATGATATGGTTAAAATATTTTTAGTAGTTTTTAAAAGAAATATGCAGACTTCTGCCAAATCACAATGGCTTCATAATAAAATGCAAAAAATATTGCAGCATAAATACAGATTTCATTTATCATATGATTTTTCGGCTATGAAATTTCCATGCTCTAGACCATTTCTGTCACTAAATATCAACGTGTTGTGATTTCTAACTTTATGGTGTTATCTCGATATCTATTGTTTTTTATATTTATGTCAATATCTATTGTTTGAATATGTGTTAATGGTGATAATAAAAATTTAATAAGATCTTGTTAGAAGTGATACATCATTTTGATATTCTTCTAACTAATATTAAGAAAGCAGTAAAAACATTTAATTTACTTCAAAGAACGATTAAAAACACTGAATTCGCTTAATACTATTTTTTATAAAAAATATTAAAAATTTGATTTAAAAATCATCGTTTTTCATATTTTGGTTAAATAATATTATATACAGTGTTTCTTCCTATTGATCAACCTAGTTGGTGAATGATTAACATTCTGGCTTTAACTTGTTGGTGCACAAAAGTTGGGGTTTTAATTCTACCGTGGCGTTATGGAATGTTTGCAAGGCTTAGAATCCATTTTAAACTGCTGTACCTATCGAATTAGCTCTCTTGTGCAAAAGGTGATCACACGGCAACAAACCAATCAAGAACTTTAAATAAGGTCTTCATCTGTTTTTTGAATAAACTAAGATTATGTAATTTTTGTCAATTATTGCAAAGTTTAAAGACATTCGATCTTTTGTTGTTTTGTTTTTACCGGCCATATCAAAGCGAACATTAATTACAAGTATCCTTTGTCTCGAAACACTTTTTGTAGCACAGAAAATATACATTTAAAATTAATGCTTTTAAGATTAAATTAAAATTTAATCTTAAAAGCGGATAAGTTTAAGGTTTATTTAACTGTTGAAAACAGATGGGCATTTCACTTTAACACTTTGGCTTATGCACAGTTTACAGAGTTTACAAGGATCTAGTATATTAAGAAAAATTTTAAAGATTGGTTTAATCGTAACGGTATGTCTGAAAATTGAAGTCTTGACTCCACTGAGAAAAAAGACTAATGTATTGTTTTTGAAATTAACTTTGTTTTAATGAGTTATTGAATTTTTCTAGTTGCCTGCTTTGCAACATATTAGTGGGTCTTCCAATTTTTGAAAGTGTATATAATGGACATTGCAAAAAGTTCTGCAACAGCTGTCTGATTATATAAGTACTCGGAATTTTTTTTTCGATGCTTACAATTTTTGTTTTTTCAATGATTTTTTACAATGTTCTTAAAGGGCAAAATATAGAAAATACCTTTAGAGTAAAACTTATTTCCACAAATGAGTTATAGAAAGAAAACAATGAATCGTCATTCTTTTATTCAACACACAATGGCAACATTAGATTCTTTATTTTTTAAATTTCGTTGTAGAAAAGTCTAGAAGTAGGCTTTACTGAAAGTTAAAATTTAATCGGCTTTATTCATGAACCTAACAAAGATGTTTTCAGTGGTTCGGTATCCAATTTAAAGAATTTGACCGATGTATTATGCAAAACTTATCCATGGATTAAACAAACGAAACAAAAATAAATTTATTCGTAAAATAACATCTCACAATTAAAATTATCACACATACAACAATCTGACTCACTTGAAGTTCAAATTCAAATATTGCTCTTCGTTTATTAATAGAAAAACCAAGCGCGTTAAAAGAAAAACCAAGCATCAAAACATAAGGAGTAGATGAAAAGTGACTACGGAGATCTTAACCTGGAATGATGGTTTGAAAAAAAATTTTTTTCCGAGGATACAAACTACATTTATGTGGCTCAGACGGTAATGTGTACTGATAATGAATAGAAGCTTGAAAATTCTTTATTAGAACGGTACAAAATTGTTACAGTAGTAGATTTGTGATGGTATGGACAGCTTTTCACATCATTGGAAATATGAATTGTTGTGGGTTTTTGGAAAATTCAGCTGTTATTAACCATTTTTTTTACCAACATTGATACCTTTGAATACTGAATTATTTGAAGATTCTTATGCCCATGGTGCGGATCTAATTTGGCGCGAATATCAACGCCTGCTTCTCAAATTCAGATATGTTAAGACTCGTCCTCCGTAACTTCGCCGTAATAAGAAGATGACGAGTCTCACACTTCAAAATGTACCAAAAAGGTTAATTTCCTTTTAGAATTGTCAGACTGATAAAACGCCATGCTATGTCTTCAAATCGTTTAAAATTGGTTTCAGAAAGAATCAAGGTTATAAGCTGGCCGATGTCCTTATTTATGTTATGAACTCCGTATATATGAACTCGAGAATTCATTTGGCTCTCCGGTTATATGCAGATAATTGCTAATATGATTCTGTATGAAGATAATGATTAAAGGAGATGAATTCCTCAAAACTTTATTTGCAAACTTGATTAATTCAATGAAAAATCATACATATAAACTTTTTGGAAAAATAGTGGATCAACATCTTTTAGTTCCGTGTAAAGCATTTATTTTAAGCGGTAGTGTTATTATTTTGTAATATTTATTTGAAAGGGGGAAAAAAAAAGATTTAAGATTATTTTCAAACTAATCAATATATTTAAATATCTCTTAAAAATGATGCATGTATGTTTTATACAAATTTTTTTACTTCAACTTAATTTCATTTCATTTGAAAAATCTTATATTTATAATAAAAAAAATTACAGAAACCGAAGTGCTCTTATAATTTTGTAACACTGTAAATGCACACGAATACAAGTAATTGATATTTCAAAGCTGATACAATATTTAGATATCGTCTAAAAATAGAAAAGTAAACGACGGTTACTTTATCAAAACCATTTCGCTTGTGAATCACACGTGTGCATTTGATTAAGAAGTTATAACGGATTAACATTATAAAGTCAGATAAAATGTGTAGTATTTATTACTTAATTAAATTCTTAAACTTACAGAAATATAAAAATGAAGTAAATTTTCAAACTTCACAAAGAAATAGTAGATTAACTGTGAATGGACATCCGATATTTTGTTATATGTGGTAAAAGTTATGCGGATAGCACACATGGGTTGGCTAAATCTTTTTTATCAATTCTTTTGCGAGTTTCATTTCATTTATTGTGTGTTTAAACCAATTTGCGTTGACTAGTCATCATTTGGGATTTCAGTTCAAAGGCTCGCTTCTTTTTTGAAAATTCTTAAAGTGAAATACATATTTTTAGTTCATATATTTTCTCAGTTTTAAATGAGTAACATTGAAAAACGTGTAATAATTAATAGCTCCATAAATTTATTTTATTCTTCTAGCTTAAATAAATTTACTTGATGTACTGAAACTTAACATGTATCGTTTATATTTTATATTTATTATAAAATGGAATGCATTGAATTAAATTCAAATTACTTTTTTAGCAATCTGATCATTTTTACGTAAAAATGTGTTCCTAGATTCTATGCTTACTTCGAATATTGGTGGTTGTAGTAGTTTGTGAGACATTTTAAATTGGAAGACAACCAAACAACTTTTTTGTTGCAATTAGTGGTTATAGAATGACAAATACAGTAACTAAATATTTACACATGATACGAATTTCTGTATTTACAATGAATTCTCTTGATTAAGAACGTATTTCACAACCCACCGAAAATTGGGTTTCCTTCATTTTGAGAAGCATAAACTGAATTATTTTATTGTTCCCACTTAGTTTCTTCTATGTCAAACTAAATGTTTTCAATGTGAAAAATTGTTATATCGAAGACTGAAAAAAAAAGAACTTTTTTCGCTGTTACCTGTGTACTAACTTGATCATATATATTCCCCCCTCCCCTTCCAACAAAACAAAAACTGGTTTATGTCACAAGAAAACCGAGATAAACGTGCCCGATAAAAACTTTTTGGTCTCTTCCCTTTTAGTCTGTCTTTTTTTTTTTTTATTACTTACCGACGGCTGTTTCCGACGACGTTTTGATGTTGTTCTTTAATTGTAGCCCCAAAATTTTACGATTCTCGTGGAGGGTTTCCACTGTGCTTTGGTTATTTTTTCTGCGAGTAGTCGCACGCTGTTTTTGTTTGTCTTGGCCTCCCATTTTGCCCTGGCATTTCTAGACTGCGCCAACACCCCTTGGGTGGGTGCGATATATTTCACTCTGGTGCAGTGTTGGCAGGCCTTTTTCTTCGAAAAAAAATTGCGAAACATGGGAATGTGTATTCCATTCACGTACGAATCATTCCACTCTACCCCCTGCTTTTTCGTGAGTAGCAGTGGAACGATTATTGCATTTCGAAAGGGAAGTGTGTAATTTATTAAACTCGTATCTTATATTGTAAAAAGTCAGTTTCTAAATGATTACCCATTTATATCCTCAGCCACGATTTTTCGCGAATTAATCGTATTTTTTAATTTTTTACTTTATATATGTGTATATTTAATACTAATATATATACATATATGTATAAAGTAAAAAAAAA
>JAPDSC010061058.1:143535-213787 GCA_026290005.1 Latrodectus geometricus
TATTTAATACTAATATATATACATATATGTATAAAGTAAAAAAAAAAAAATCTGAAAAAAAAAATGCCGTGTGCGCAAAGCAATATATAATATAATAATCATTTGCGTTTGTATGTGTATTAAGCTAATTCTTGCCAGTTTCATATTGATCTATTATTTTGAATTTTAGGTATTTCAAATGATTTAAGCATTCTTAAAATTTTCCTAAAATTCATTATAATACTTACAAAAATTGCCATTTAAATATTAAATAGAATATACACTTTTCTCTAAGTACCTTATATTAAATTGTGAGATGTCCAATTTCATGTAAAATATTTGTATATCATAGCCCATTTAAGTGAATTACTTTATATCTAAGGAGAAATCTTATTCTAAAAAATTCTCATTTGCACATTGTTTATAAGCAAAATTTCCAATGTAATGAAATTTTGGTTAAAAGCATAAATTAACCAAGTAAATTTCACTTTAATTTGATTGAAATTTAATGTAGAATAACTAACCTACATTTTATTTGTATCATTTATTATCTGCAGTACGGATAGATGTTTCAGATTTCATAAGAGATTAAGTGTCTGGTAAAGGTTAAAGACCAATAAAGAAATAAATCTTTAATTTTTTGTGTTTGTCTCATTCATTGCTTTTAAGAAACTATAATGTAATGCTCATGCGCTATATTTTTTAAATGATAGAACCAAACAAGTCCTTTTGTGAAAAGCCGAGCTAGTGACCGAATGGGTAGCACTCCGGTCTTCGGTTCACCAGTTCGTGGGTGCGAATTCCAGCTTGAGCTTTTATTAGTGGTTCTGAATCCACTTAAAACTGCAGTACCAAACATGCTTGGTAACTAAACACTGGGGTTTTCGAGTTAGGTTGACCACCTATCCAGCACAAATACTTCGCACCCCAGAACCCTCGGTCAAGAAAACAAGTATGGGCTCTGTAGACCTTGGTCCCTCGACGGGCTGTTGTGCCACATTTAGTTTAATAAGGAATATAAAATTTTGCATTTTATAATCATATATTATGGAAACTAATTTCAGTTCTGCGCCGTCTGGTTATTTTGGAATAATTGAATAAATTGTGACTTTGTAGTTGAAGAATTATCATTTTAGTTTTCGATTCAGTAATTCGGGCATACTATCAGACCTCGGATATAAATGCTTGTGGTTCGAAACCTGCTTTAAACTGTTGTGTAGTTGGTTCGTCTGTAAATACTCTTAGTAATATGTATAATACTTCAATGATACCCACCGTATTGATAAGACGCAGCTTGTCCTTTTTGGACCTTGCGCCTTAAAACCCAACCAACCAACCAACGACCAAAATGATAAACTAGTCTTAACTTATTAGATTCTTATGACTTTATTTTGTGAAAAATCTGTAGTTTAATTTGTCTCTCAACGGTCATTTTTTGCTCACAGTTAGGACATGATGAGTAAATAGTGGTCTCACATGTTATATATATATCTAGTAAGTTCAGCATCGTGTCTTTCAACTTTCAATAGCATGTTATATATTCTGTTAAAATATAGCTTTAAAGAGTTCGTTGGTAACGCATAGCTACAGAAACAACACTGGCATCCGAAAGTTTAGAAATCCGAAGGAAAAGAAACATTTCTGTGCCGTAATTTGTTGTGCAGACCACTCTATAGTATCATGAAGATTAATATCCGCTAGTATAGTTTGAAATCGTCTTCACCATTCAAGTCTCTATGCAAGACGAGGTCCAGGAAACGTATTTGTGAATACGTTTCATGGACCAGAAAGCGATTGGCTTCTGTAATTTTTACCAACGAGTCCAGATGCACAATGGAAACGTATGTCGATCTGGAAGAATCAAAGCACCAAGTACCACCAATCTAACCTAGTAGAAAGACACAGTCACCGCGCATTTCCGGTGACTGTTACCGGAATATTGGTTTCAGCAGGGATCTCACGCATTAGTCGTACTAATTTGCATCATATGTTTCAGGGTAGAACAGTAATTGGTGTGAGATATCGGGATGAGAGTTTTGATCTATATGTCATCTCATATGTCAGTGCTAGGCAACGCTTTCACTCTGATTGATAATGCTGCACCAACTCATCGAGCTGTTGAGGAATAATATATTTAGGGTTTTGGTTCGGAGCGAATGAAATAGCAAGCGTGATCTCCACATTTGAATCCCATAAAGCACCTTTAGGGATCTCCCCGTATCCCGGAAGACAGAACCGTGTCTTGGAAGACAGGTTGCTGGTTTAATTGTAGCTCCCTAAATTCCGTAGAAGAGCTGAAAAATAGCTTACTCCGTATCTGCCCTTCGCTTCCCATTTCGGCAATTGACAATTAGATGAAAAGTCGATGCCAGCAATGTATATAAGCTAGGAGTGGGCGTATCCCATATTAAAACTTCTTTTTGTTATGCTTATATGACAGTTTATCTCATAAAACTATTTATTTGTTATTATTATTATTTTTTTTACAAGAATGAACTTTTTCAGCTAGGTTACTTTTTTGTTATAAATTATTTATACGTTTTTCTTATGTAAACTTCTGTGTTACAATCGATACAAATCTGTTTTGTGCACGTCGTCCAAATTGGTGGAAACCAAATTCTATATTCATTCCCGCAAAAAACCGGTTGTTCTTTAACTTTTGGAGAGCAGTATTATATATCATAATACAATTGCTATTATTAAAAGTGCCGGTAATTCAATTAAGATATTAAGATATGTATCCAGTGACACCCCATATCATCATTCCAGTAGATTAGCCACTATGATGACAATGTGTGTTTTTCACAATGCCATCAAACACAGATTGAGCTGGCTGCCAAATGATTTGGTTGAGCAGTTCGTGAGTTATATTTCCACTTCAAGATTGGATGTCCGTAGTGGTTTCGAATCCACTTTAAACTATTGATCTTGTCTCAATTAGCCCATATGGGCAAAAATTGACTGTTGAGCGACAAACAACAAAACAAACGAGCCATCAATAGTGGATATGAGCTGCAAGATAGTGTTAAAATATCAGAAATGAGCTTATAATTTGACATCACGATATTCCGATGTCTAGTTAGTCGTTGATTACATTATTAGAAGGACTTTTTTTTCTAAAATGCAGCTTGATGAAGCCATGATTACTATGCTGAAAATCCATGTTTCTAAAAACGTTGTCGAATTGTTCGTGCTGATAATTATTATCTTGAAAATGGCCTCTTTTCTTGTTTCAGAATTCATGACCTTGTGCGACCTCTTAAAGTTCTGTGAATTACCTGTATGTTTCTTTTAGTATTAGTACGAAAGGAAAACGCTAAGCGCTTTCATGGCATTTTGTTTGACTATCTTGAACCGATCTCGACTTACGAGTAATATAGTCTCTCTTTTTATATGCATTGAAAGTTTAATCACTTCTTATTTTGCATGAATATATTGGAAAGCTCATTTTCATACTAAAGGCATCTCGCAAATTTTAGGTGTGTCTCGCTCTTCTGGTTGAGCAATTTTAATGATGTATTGTGTACATAAAACTAATATTGCGTAGCACCAGAATCTGCTATAAATCAGAAAGTTTACTCACGTTTATTTATAAGATAATGTTGAATATTATTTTATACAAATAATGATTACTTTTTTATGATTTTAAAAGAAATTTTATTGCATTTAAATGGTAAAAATGTTTTTTTAATTTTTCTTTTTCTTTTTTTCTATGTGACTGAAAAATGAAGGATCATCACAAAGTAAGTAATATTTTAATATATAAACTGTGTGTGCTTTATATTATTATTCTTAAATACCTTTATAATTGTAGAGTTAAAACTTTACACGTATTTTGATTAGATTTATATCATTCTTTAATGAAAAACGTTTCATAATTTGCTCTACTTATAATTTGAATATAAGTGCTAATAGCACTCTTATATTAATCTATGGACTTGTTAATAGACCTTATGTCATGTTGCTGACATAGAATGTGCACTTCAGTTGTTTTGACCTCCATATCTCCCTTAAAGCTTCTCCGTCATTACGAAGGACAATACGTCATCTCAGAAATAGTATTTAAAAAAGGAGTTCAAAATTAGTTGCACTTGGGAAAGTAACCGAAGAATTCTAACGGGGTCCTTGATTTCAACGTTTTTGACTACTCTTATTTTAAACATGTTTGTTTGTAACGATTTGGAATATGCTTTAAACCATTGGTCCCTCTCAAATTTGTCTTCTTATACGAATTAACCGTCATGTGGCTTGCCAGATGGAACCGAAGTTCTGCAGTGATTTGTAAGCATGCGTATCAATTTATTATTTTTCGAATATTGTTTTTAAGCATATTCAATTTTGTAGATAATTTTCTTTTAGGGTTTCGGTGATTTTTGTAAAGCATATTACTTAAAATACTTAAATACTTTTAGTGAAAATATCAAAAATAAAACTAATCTTAACTCTTACCTTTTTTGTTTCATTCTGATTTTTGTTTTTAATTATTTTTATTAAGGTTCAAGACATGAATTTAAGAAAAATACACGATTTTGTAATTCCATGATTTTTCTGAAGTATATTGTTTGATAAATTTAAACTGTCTGATAAAAATAAGTTATGATCTCTTAGTTCAAATTTCCTTACTAAAGTTCTCTCTCCCTCTCTCTCTCTCTCTCTCTCTTTTTTTTTTTTTTTTTAAAGTAGCTGTGTATACCACTTATTTAAATGGTAATCAAAACAAATTATTATTCATAAAACAGTTATGTTTTATAAAATTGAAATTATCTTTGGTATCTTGAATGTTCCGGTTGTGGTGTGGAGTACACACTGTAAATTGTAGATTCCAGTTAAATTTACCCTCATGTACAAAATATTTGTAGAGGAACAGGTAAATGATCAGTAACAACCGAAATGTCTGATTCTTCATGTCTCTGAATTTGTTTTGTTTTTTTTAATAATAATGCAAAATCTCATTAATTTATTAAGCAATCTATATTCCAATGAAAAATTTAATCTTCTTGTTTGTAATTTATCAAAAGTAACTGTGTACATTCAAATATCTGATTCATTTTTTCTTCTTTTTCATGTGCCATTGAATTATTTCATTGCCTTATACTGGAACAGTATGTAAGTATAAATATCACAATATATTTTCTTTCTTTTTTAATTTATACAATTGATTTGTATTAATTTATTTTTTTTTAAAAAAAAAAACGTAAATATGTATGGAGAGAAACAAAATTTAATTTGTAAAAAGTTAATTTTCATGATTACTTAAATCCCATAAAAAGTTGGAATTCATACATCCCAATGCAAATGATATTGTTTTAGGTTAAAAGAATAGTTGCTAAAAATTAGCTGACAATATGTTGGTGTAAATATTAGTTAAAATATATGAAGTCAATTATTTTTTAATTTATATTATATAGAGTATTTTGATGAAATTGTTTCTTCTCTCTTAAAAACAGAACGCACAGATGAAAGTTCCATCATTTGAATTTAATTCAAATGGTAGAGTCTTGTTGATTTTTAATAGTTAGTATTAACAATTATGTTTCTTTAACATATTGTTAAAACGTATATCTGATCAGCTGTATTTAAATAATATATATATATATATATATATATATATATATATATATATATATATATATATATATATGGTAATAACGATGCCTAGTGCCCATTTCTTCAATTTTTTAGTTGGACGTGTCTATTCAAATCACAAAAACATTTGACGCAAAAATAAGACTTATATATCAGCAGTTCACAGTTGTTGTAAAGCTTTTGAATACTCGTTATGCAACTTTACAAGAAAACTTTTCCTAATGTTTAATCTTAAACACCCCATGTCACAGATACACATTCACCGATTAGAGAAGTTAGAACTACTAACACTTAAAGATAAATATGTAGAAAGCATGGAAACATAACATTTATATTTTATTGTTAAAGCAATGAGATTTTAAAACTGTAGATCCCTCATGGACAGAATACTTTTTAAATAATTCTTTCATTGAGAAAATGGTTGTCTAGCCACGATTACCTCATGGATAATATATAGATTTTTTCATAGGTTAAATGGTTTTAGAACAGTACATTTTTCAAGAAGGAAGTGATTTTGGAAACTGATTTTATCATGAATACAATTGTTAATAAACAACGTTTTCCCATGAATAGAATGGATGCAGAGCAGTAGCTCTATTATGAGTTATAATGGCTATAAACCAGTGTAAGGTATTCAGATTCCGTAACAGTCCGAACTGGCAGCTGAATAGTTATTGCCCTGGCCTTCAATTCGACAATTCGTAGGTTCGAATCCCACCACGATGTTGGATATTTTTATTGTTTCGGAATCTACTTTAAACTGTAAGTTCGGTTCTAGTTAGCCCTGGTATGCAAAAAATGATTATTGAAGAAATCAAATGTAACAGCGACGTGGTTTCTACTGCTCCGTGCCAAATGTTTATGTTCAATAAAGAAGTTACGAGATCGAAGAATGTTTTCACTGCGATTGAATCTTTAGTGCACCATAAGCTGTTTATTATTTCCAATATGGTCAACATAGTTACTTTAACTATGTTGATATTGGAAATAATAAACAAGTATTGGAGGGCTACTAAATTGACGTATTTAGTCCAAATGTAATCACAGGAATCATGGTAGAAAAATGTTCTGATCAAATGTCTTTATTTTCCCTAATATTTATTTTATTGATAGTAACAGAAAGACAGATGTCGAAAATTCTTGTATTTAGAGATTTCCCTATATTTTTTATATAACTTATTGGTAGTTTATAACTATTATTGATACAAGTTCGACAAGTAAAACAATGTATGATCTTAAAAGTAATGTGAAGGTATCACATATCTAATGCTCAAAGTCCATGATATCCTGTTTAATACGTTCTCAATTTATACACAAATAAAACAGTCAAAATAGGAATAGGTAAAGGTTAATTTCTTCCTACATAAGTAGGAGACAGATGAAACTAACAACCTTTGCCCGTTCTCAGAGCTTATTTACGATGTCAAACTGGTGAATGAGCACCGTTTTTCTTGTTTGTAGCCCTTTTGCTCGACCTCTTCAAATGAAACCTCTGTCTTGAGACGCCTACTTTCGTGTTCTCTCTCCCATGATTATGATATTCCTACACCCCGCGATTGGTCTGCGCGTGCCAGACAATTACGTCACAGCGGGCAGCCTCCCGATAATGGTCGTCTACTTTGCTTAAAAAAAATTCTTTTCTCCCCTATTACTTTTGTGAAGCAATTAACCGCCCCGTTCACTTGGAACTATTTATTGAGATTGGGTTTTAGTTCCGTGTAGGAATGGCCTACGCTCTTTCATTTCTTTTCTTATTTTTCAATAGAGTGCTTTTAGATCTTTCTCGATTTCTTTCGTAAGATTTTTGGCTTTCGAAAAATTTTCTTTTTCCAATACCTATCGACCGTCCATATCTGGTTTATTTCTTGACGCAGCTTGTCCTTTTTGGACCTTGCGCCACAAAATGCAACCAACCAACCACTGGTTTATTTCTTGTGCACTTCAAATTTTTTTACATTCTAGTTGTACATCCAAAATTTGCAGTCAATAACATAATTTTCGAAAATTTATTAGTTCACCAAGTATTTAAAAATATAATAAGCCTCTTAACAGAGTAGACGGTATTTTATTTATGATCAAATATGAGCTCATAATTTTTCCACAGTTATCAGTGCATGATTTTTTGTTGAAATTCTTTGATTCTCACTATTTCCAAAGCTTATCTAAATGGTCAGAACTACGTATATACTGAAGAGCTCTGATTTTCAGTTCGTGGGTTGGATTTCTACCTTAGACGAGATGTTTGTAACGGATCAGAATCCACTTAATCCATATATAATCGTTGAATTAAATCACACGTGGAAAAAATTAATTTTAAATTGACAAAAAACATAAAACGGACATGCCAAACTGATCGATTATATCCATTGTGGTTAAAATGATTAAGTAACTCATACTCGTAGTTCCTTGTCTTCTGAACGGATTCGAATGAAGCTTTAAATATACTTATAATTATCAAAATAATGGAAACATTTATGGATAAAACACTGAAAAGTGTGCTTCGTAAGTATTAAAATATCATCAAGATACCACTTTTTTAAGCATAAAAATACATATCATGGTAGTATAAGGTAACTAATGAAATTACATGCATTGTTGATTTTCCTCAAAAGTATAAAATCTTAGACTTAATTGAAGTCAAACTGCACAGTGGACTAACTAAAGCACATGCAACCAAAGTATTCTGGTTTTCATGCATTTTTAGAGCCATGCATCATAATGACATCGTACATAGATAATGTACAGAAAATCTCGGTAAAAGAAAATAGCTGGGTGAAGGAGATCTGTTAGTAAGAAATGAATATTGTAATTTTTATTTAAGAAAAACAAAATTGCAGTTCAAGTAACTGCAGAGCTCAATAAACATCTTAACTTCCCTGTGTCAATTAGCTTAGAGAAACTTTTTCAGAAGTATTTACGACAGAACAGTGATTTCCAATCTACTTGTTACAGATCTTAGTACCAAACATGTTTTATACTTTTGCCACAACCACAAAACTTAGTAAGCTGAAACATACGATCAAGTTATATGATCAAACGATTACTCTTTCATTCTTCCTTACAAAACGACCAGTTAATGTTTATAGACCTGCAAAAGTGTATGATAACGATTGCCTTCCAACAATCACGTATAGTAGTGGGTCTATCGTTAAATAGGTAGTTGTGCCACGGTCTTTTATCGTCTCAATCGGAACTTTGAAAAGCAGGATGTATGGGAATGAGTACAAACAATAAGTTGAATAGTTTCATCTTATGGTGCAAATTTTGTTTTCTCCATGAAATGGAATTTTCCGGAATGATAATGTTCCCACCGGCACTTCTACCTATTTCTGTTGGTCATATAACTCTTACCAAATGGAGAGCAATGCTTAAAACACACTTTGCATATATCGGTGGAAAAAAAAAACATAAAGGGATCCCAAATACATTTAATAGCATGGCGTTGAGAAAACAGATTTTCTAGCTGTTGCCATGGGAAGATTATGACATTCAATTGAGATCGTGATTGTATGAACAATTAAACCATCTGCGAATCCTCCATATACACTTGTAAGTGGCCGATCAATAGCATGATATGTGGGTATTCTGTCGGCTCAAAATCATGCATATTGTTAATAAATATTTACGCAGAAGTTTAATGTAGGCTGATAAATTAGAGATAGCACTGGTCTAAGGGTTCGTCAAACAATACATTTTTGTTACTTTATCTTTCTTGCATTCTTTATTGTTTCATTTAATAAGATGCGTGTCTACCTTGTGAATTTATCCTAATGTCACCGTTAGTTCTCATATGATTAATGAGGCTCTTGTTCAATGATCATGTCGAGAATTCTACGACAAATAGGTCGATTATAATGCTTATAGGTTCCTTGGTTTGTTTAATTAATGCTCTATGGCGTATTTTTACTTATGATAGCTTGTTGGACTGAGAATTACAGTTTAAAGTGACTCTGAGTCACACTACGAATATCCTTTTCCGAGATAAGAATTGAACTCACGAACTGATTGTTGAACTGAAGTCCAGAATACTGATTATTCTACTTCTAGCTTAGTAAGAGTTCCCTGCCTACTTGGCAGCCGAATAGTTTGCGCTCTGACCTGTGGTTCAGCAGTTCGTAGGTTCAAATACCACTTCGGGGCTGTAGTTGTTCTGAATCCACTTTAAATTAAAAGTCATAGTCTAAGTAGATCGTATGTGCAAAAAAATTACCATTGAGTGAACAAACATACATAAACAAGAGTGTCCTGGAATAAGGTTATATTTTATGGCTCGTCTAAAAGCACCACAAAAGAGCTTTTTGAGATTTAGGAACTTATTGTGCTTTCTGGAAGAATAAACATTTTTTACAGATAATCGTCGGCAGCTGATATTCTGTGTGATGTTATTGTCCCTTATATACCGAATTGATTACTCACCACTCTTAATAGAAACCTTCTTGCTCAGCAAATCCCAAATTTTTGTGCAATTTCGTGTAATGTCATGGATATTCCATGCATGTTTCCAAATCTTGCTTGCAAGTTTAGACTTTACATGATCCATTAACTGATGTTTTTGTGAGAGGAAAGTCTCAGTTTTCATTCTCCAGCACTAATGTGCCTTTGCTTTTCTAAATGCATGTGTCTGGTATGTGCTCGTGAAGTTTCTTGGTTTAGTACCTTGCAATACATTAATACGGAGTATTTATAAAAAGTCTTTCCTTAAACCAGCACATTAAATGTATATTCTTATGTTTCTGTATCCCTCGTATATTGTATGGTTTATTCCCTACTACGTTTTTCAGCAGTTAAGAATATCCACTAAATGATCAGATTTTTTAAAATGCCAAAATGAAGTAATAAAGTGTAATTCCTCTGCTTAGAAGAGTATTACAAAATTCTAAATAAAATTTTAAAGACATTTTATTATACTGCAATAAAAACATAAATCAATCAACTCTGCTTCTCCAAGAACTAGCTGGTTATTGGGTAACTTATGTGATAGCATGTTCCTCCCTTTTTTAGTTTTTGCTCTATGAATTTATATCTCCGAATAACGCCCGCGATAAAGCTTTCATCGAAATTAATGTGTATCATTTGAGAAGCGTTTCCTTGTAAAGCTTGTCTGTTGTATGGAAAGGGCAATTGTGCTGCCCCTTCTTTTCGAAAGGTGATATCTAGGGAAAACCTAGTCCTATCTTTCACTTTCTACAGCGTGTCGACCTGTTGAACCTGTCCCATTCCTAAACGGGCATGTAATGCGTTATGTTGCATATCCAGTGTCCATCTCTGCCCCTGGAGGTCGTTAATAATTCTTTTTGAGTCTGTATCGTACACCACAGGAGTCCTACGTTTGTTTCTTTCGTTTCGAGGGGTTGATCTAGTAAGATTAATACCTCTTTTTAAAAAGTGAAAAGGAAATTTTTATTTCTTGCCTATTCCGAAGAACATTTTCAAATTTATTAATTAGGATATTATAATTCTTTACTTATATATCAAAATAATAAATCTATTGTAAACATTTTCAAAATATTATTCTGTACTCAGTGGTTGAATATTTTCTCCACTATTAAATATTATCTTCATATTTAATGTGTTATCATTATATTTCGTATGCATTACAGTTAATTTTTTCCCTCAAATTTTCTAATTTTACTTAAACATTTGAATATTTGTATTAGTTGACGATGACGTCAATTGAATATTTTTAAATTCGTTCATAATTAAAAGTTTCAATGAAAAAGTTTTTGAAGCATATATTTTTTCTAAAGCATGACTGGAAAAATAATTTTTTAATCTTTCATTGACACCTTAAATTATTTGCTTTCATTTTCACTTCATACCATTTAAATTAATTTATAGGAAACAATCGTTTACCATGAAATATCTATACAAAAGTTTGGCAAATTATTTCATTAAGTGACAGTTAATTTGTCATTCTATTATAAAATGACTAAGAGATGTGATCAGATAAAAGTATTATTCTTAAAAAAATTTAATTTAATTTTTATGATATAAAATTAATTTTAAAATCCAGCCTATGATTGGGATTTTTTTGAATTTAATTATATTTATTGAAAATTTTAACTTTAACCGCTTTACTTTAAAAATTCCTGCAATGCATTCTTATATTGCCTATTTTATTATTTTTTATGTTCTGAATTTCTGTGATTACAATAACAGATACTTATACTACATTAATATTTAAATTAAAAAGGTTTCCTATATTCAAAATTTTTATTTCATTTTGACATTTTTTTAGTGGGTAACAAACAACTCAAATCTATAAATCTTTGAGCGCTTGCTAAGTGTTTACTTTTCGGAAAGACTTTACGGATTGATGGTTCAAAAATCGAGCATAAAGTAACAATGGTTTTTGGAATCTACCATCAAAAAGGAAGAAATCTTTTTTTGAAAGATAATTTTGGAAACCGAATTCAATGTCTTCCACTAACTATAAGATGCATTTTGTTACATTTTTAACAATTCGAATTAAGTAGTGATCTGATTTGTGAAACTAAACAATTCCAGGTTTATAATGGTTGAAGGTTATAAAGTAACAAGGAAAGTAGGGAATTTTAAAATTAAATATGGAATCCAATATTTTAAATTTACTTTTTTTTTATAATGAATGTACTGTAAATGTATTTTAAACTACAAATTACATACTTCATGAATTATTTTTCTTAAGAAATTTTTAGTTGGTGACAAGGATATATCTAATTATAATGCAGTTGTCAAAGTAAATTATTGTATTAGATTTCAAATTTGTTACGCTTTCTTTTTTGATATAAAAGAACTGCATTTGTTTAGTTCTCGTTTCCCTCTGCCCGTTTTTCCTTTGTGGATGTCGAGAGTGCACCCGTTATCGAATCTATCAGGTGCCCCTGAGCAGACTGTGGATGCGTTTAATGAATGTTTGCGTCCACGTGTCGGCCGCAATCCATCCATCAATTGAAGGGTCGTCCTCCCCGTTGTGAATGGGAGAGGTGTGTGTGTTTTCTGAATTCTCCACCCCTCCGAAATCTTTCAATTACTGACTGTTCTGCTTTCCATGCTTGAGAAGTAGTCCATTTAGTAATATTTCTTTTTAGTAATTCAACTGATTAGTATTCCTTTTGCGTTATTGCTTGACGTGAACGAACACTTCATTTGACATTTTATTTTAATAAAAGTAGCCAAAATGATTTTTGCTCGAAACTGTTTTTGGATAGAAATTTTATTTTTATACAATTATATTTTAATTTTTAGTTAAGTTTATACTTGCTTTAAGGGAAAGATTTATATTAATCACACTTAAATTATGAAAGAGGATTAATTAATAACACTTAAATTATGTTGTTATAAAAGAGGATTCACATGAAATACGATAATCAACTACTCTTTCTATATTTATTAAATTGATTATCCACATTGTATGATGCTTTAGAATTATGTTTAATAATGTTTTCTTTATCACATGATCAAATAAATAGGATATTGTTATTTATTATATGATGGAATTAATTGACTTTAGAATTTTATTTTTCCCAAATATTACAACTATTTTAAAAATTTCTGGTTTATAAAAATGTTCCATTTGAGAATGCTTATTATATACTTATTTTTTGTTTTCATTAAGATTATGGCTGTTCTTGTTATAGAAATTATATTTAGGTATCAGATAATCATGAAAATATATTTAATAGAGTCACTTGAGGTTATTGAAAAGGAGGCAAAACCATTTTGCCTTGTTATTAATCAGGCTAAAACTAAATATATGCCTCTTACAAGAAATGCCATCACCGAACTCGCCTTTCAATTGGATCTTTTAAATTTAAAACAGAGTTGAAGAATTTATTTATTTAGGATCTTTGTGCTTTTCAGAACCAACGAGATCTTCCAGAAGTTAAGACTCGTATGGTTGTAGTAAATAAAACTTTTTGTGGATTAAAGGATTTATTAAGATCCAACGTTTTATCTATAAGGACAAAGCTGTCGCTCTATAAAGACCCTTCCTTATTCGTCATGTGCTGATATATTCATCGGAAACATAGACTATGATTATGAGAGAAGATAGGTTGCTCGTCACCTTTGGACGCACGATTATGACGAGTACTTTTGGTGGAATTCAAGAAAATGATATATGTCATAGAAGACGTCGCGACGAAGTATATCTAATTATCATATATTCACTATATTAAAATTTTGTTTACTATACTAAAATAAACATACTCAAATGAGTTGGACCTGTCATCCGTTTGAGCAACGATACATTAAAGGATTTCTTTTCATCTAGAACCATATAACACAAGAAGAGGAAGACTTAAACTTCGATGGTTAGATACAGTAAAAGAGAAATGTGGTCCTCAGAATAAAGTATTGGAAGAATTTAGCTAGAAATCCTTATTTTCATCTGTTTCATAAGCCCCTTTGGCCACTCTCAGCTGTCCTAGCAATTGTGTTTAAATTTCAAAACTAATAACAATTGTATATTTAAAGTCAAATTATTAGAAGTTCTTTCAATATCTCCTACTACTAACTAAAATTTCATTACAATAAAAAAATAGCAAAATATGAGGATACGCTGTTACTGATATAGGACATTGTGAGAGATGTGAAGAAATGTATCTCTTTCTATGTATACACTTATAAGTATTTACGTTTCAGGTCTTATAACAGTATGTAGATACAAATACGATTTAGTCTCAGAATATATATTAATACCTATATATTTAGTGAAAGAAAAAATAAATACTTCTGAAAATTTCATCAATTATTTCATTTGCATTCCAGATTATGATAGACTGATAATGGATAGGAAAATAATAATAATAATAACGTAATTGAAAAATCATGATATCCAATATTTGGTTTTTGTATGGAAAAACAAAGTCACCTCTCATTTATGATTGGTAATTATATGTACTACTTGGTTGATACAGCTTAAATTTCGTTTTACTCTTTAGCAATTGAAGATATCACCAATTTGGTCAATAGGCTCCTTTTAAATGCACTTTACAAATAACAAAAAAAAAAAAAAAAAAAAAAATCTGTTTGATAATAATAATAATAGATTCGTTTTAATCCTATTTTACTTAAAATTATCTGGAAGATAAAGTGACTAAATTTAAATAAAAAGTAATTTGTTAGATAGTAAAAATGCTTAGTGGGCTGTGAAAAATATTTCATCCTATACATTCTGTAATATCAAATTACTTTGCATATATGCATTGTTTCTAGTTATTTTTATAGAATTTGTTGTTAAAGTGTTATAATAAAGAAAACGTTTCGATAGAACTAACTTATTAAAATAAGACATTAAAATAAATTTTTAAAGCTTAACTGAGCAGTAATTTCTCAGATAATTGAAAGCTTAATTGGTATCTTTATGTATCTTGTTAATTCTTAACAATTTTCCATGTATATCGAATGCAAACTGGCCAAAACAGCCACTGACTTCAATCAGTGTCTTTTATTATTTTTAAAATATAAATTTTCTTCGGGGTGGATCAATAAGTGGGTGGCAGCTCGTTATAAAACTTGTGTCGATGCAATATGGGAGTGAAGTTGGTCCATTGCCACCCTCTCTCCTTTCCCCTTCCAAAAGCGATATAGCCCTGCTGTGTGCTATATCCTGGGTAGGAGACATATGGCCTGATCGTGGGGTTGAAAATTGAAGTTCAGATTTAATAACCGGAGTTATGTGAACGTTTAAAACGACTGTTTCTCTGCACGACTTGTGGAAATAGCCTATTACTCCGCTTGCTGTACAACATCGATTTATATTTGTATCGATTTGTTGTCTTTACTGAACTGTGGAAGGGACATTTTCATTTTGTACTTTTATGCTATAATTTTTTTTATATTTAAGAAAAGTGTTTATTGATATGGCTGTTGCTTATAGTTTGAAAATCACGAGAAAAACCGATTTCGTAGTAAGTGCATACAAAAACATTAACTCGTTATATTCTATAACTGTGCTATAATGAATTATATCAAATATTGAAAAACGTGTATTCTATAATTTTTTTTTAATTCGCGGATCCAAATGTTTTCCCAATTTTGTTCCTTTCTAGTGATCTTTGGTTTTAAATCTCATTTGCTTTATCTAATTTTTAATTGGAGTGTTTAATCTGGAGTTTGGGTATACAGAAAATTGAAAATCAGTTTTTTTTTTATATTTTATTGAAGATAACTAGATTTTACGATTTTTATATGACATGCATTTTATAAGAAAAACTTAATAGAGTGCCACAAGTCCTGTCCTGGACTTCATAATGGGGTCTCGTTGATTCGCAAATCACCTCTTTGATACGGTTTGTTATTCCTATGTTGCGATACTATCAAATTATGTGTGTATTTTTTAAAGAAATAAATCATTAAATTTTTTTTACAATTATAATGTTGTTGTTGTTGTGTGCCAGCCAGGCCGGCAATATGGGGTGCGCTGCTCCACTTTTCCAACTGAACCATATATGGTATGGAGTCCGACTTCCTCAGTACACACATGCCATAGGTACCCGTTTATAGGGTAGGCAACCATTCACACACAAAGAAGGACAAAGACAAGAAAGAGAGAGAGAAAGTACATCCATGCCCAAGCCAGGATTCGAACCCAGGTCCCACCCATCTGTAGTCAGGTACGCTAACCACTAGACAGGTTGGGCGGCTACAATTATAATATATAATTATTAAGAATTCATGCAAATACTATTACCAACATCTTGGATTGAATCTTAAATTTTAATTGAAATTGCCATGAAATATTTCAAATTAAATTTTAAGAAAGATAATTTTATTTATATCGAATTGATTGTGAACTTTTTAACATTATTTTAATTTAACTCGTTATTTTAATATTAGAAGCAGAAATCATTTATCTCTCTCACTATACAAAAATGCTTCCGTATCATATGTATATATATATATGGAAGCATTTCTATTTGATGTGAAACTAGCAGAGAAATTATTAATAGTTAATTGAATGCTCTATTAACTTTATTTACAATATTTGTGTTACCCCATTAAATTGCCTCGCAAGTTAAATTAATCATTATAAATGTATATTTAATTTAAGCACCTGTTTATATTTTTTGATAAAGATATTTTTCTCTAGGCTGATTTTTACTTTATGTTCTTTTGCTTACATTGCATTTGAGTGAAAATCTCTTAATATCTTAAATGTTATTTTGCTTCTATAAACTTGGGTAGAAAAAATGCAATGGATTTAAGAAAATTTACAATTTTACATGACTTAGAGTCTGAGCATATTTTTTAAAGATATTTTTTTTAACCTTTTTATGATAACGATCTCGCGCAATAACAATTTGCAATATTATTTACAGCATTAAAATTTTTTCTCAAGTTAAAATAATCATTTTGTTCAAGATCTTACTTCTATGAAATAGCTTTAAGAAGTGCAAGTCTAAGTGTAATAGCTTTAAGAAATCATTCGGTTGTACACAAGTGAGGCTTTTAGTTTGTTTTGCCAGAAATGCCCCCCTCCTTTTTTTATCTGTTCGGTTTCGATCGCGTGCGGGGATCAGTAGATGACCTACCGTTGAGATGATGATCTTAGTCATGTGATATCCCTTTTAAGGCTGCTAAGGAGAAGATATTTCAGCTCACTGGATTAAGTACATCCGATACCAAAGCAACAAGTGAGATTGTTTGTGGAACCAAGATGTTACTCGTTATCATTTTTGACAGTTTTTGTCTAGCTCGTAATCTTACACTTCTACTGGCGAGAAGAATTTTTTTTCATTTCTCCGTTTTTTATGATATTGCTCCAAATGAAAACATTTGATATAAAAGTCTTACTTTTTATTTATCACAGATTTGATGAGATTTTAAATGTTCCTTTTATTTCAAATTAGAATATTTTTTTCTAGACTTAAATGTTTTTCAGCATGATGTTAAATGTGGTCAAATTTGGAGAATCTAAAATAATCTAATTCCAGTCTAAAATCGGCAAATCATTTGAAAGGAGTTAGTGATACGCGTTATTTTTCATTTGTAATAGATGTTAGGAGAATTTTAAAGATTCTTTTCTCTAGAGATATAAATATAATCTACTGTTGTGTTTGATAATGAAGCACCATTATAATTTTTACACCATCTTCCAGTTGAACTTTTTTTGTATGCAATGTCAAATTGTTTGAAAAATTTGAAAATAATTTCTCATCAGTCATTTATCTGCCTGATTAAGTTTAAAACTTCGTCTTCTCGACTATAGAATATTTAATTATTAGAACTCACACATTACTGATCTTTCGATAGCTGAATGAGCATTACTTTAGCCTTAAATTTACCAATGAGTTTAACTCTTATATTATCATCTGTATTTAAACTATTTTCAAATCTACTTTAAATAGTAGATTCCATTCAAATAACCATCATGCTCGTTAGGTGACAGCATAGAGGGAAACTAATTCTAGTAACTGATTCTTCATTTATAAAGAAATTAAATAATAAGGGTTCCACTTTTGACTATTTGAATTACACAAAATTTACATACTCTTGTAGAAACTTGTATTGCTTATAAATCCCGTTATGTTAAAAATGAAATGTGTATTTTGTTTATTCGTGAAATTAAAAAAAAGACTTTATCTTGCTATGATTCTTCATTTCTCTTTTTAATAATCTCTTTTAATGCGTGAAAAGAGATGAGTTCATTTATTCCCTAAATATAATTTATGGGTAAGATTGAAATTGAATTGGAATTTATCGTATTGAGAAATTGATATTTACTATAATATTTGCATGGTAAGTGCCAAAATTGAGAAGCATATCGTGCTCAAGTATAAAAAGATTACCTGGGCTTGGCTATTTTTCATGGGTATTTAAGACAACTATTTAAGCTTTCAAATTTTTCGTCAATGCATTAAAGCTTTAATGCATTAAGAATTAAAATGAATTCTGAGAATTAAAATTAGTTAAGAATTAAATGAATTGAGAAAAATTTAATCCTTGAAATTTTACAAAATTAATATTTTAAGGTTTGTAATTTTTGGATTTTATTTCAAATTCTGGATTTTTTTTTCGTGGGATAGTTAGATTCCGCTGAATAGATTGTCATCCAATTTGCAAGATTCAAAAAGTAAAATTGTGAATTTCTTTTATTCATTATATTAACATTTTTAAATTTAATTCTTATAAATGGATGTTACCTATAAGAAATTTTGGGAATTGTTTATATGAGAGAATCAACTATTTATTTTCAGAATAGTAAGCTGTTTTGTTTATGACATGAAAATAGATTTCATTTATCAATTTTTTTCTGAATTCCATATTATGCTAAATTTTTCTATTAAAAATATACCATTGTAAGGGATTTAAAATTTAGGCTGTAATTATCTCATTCTTAAATTCAAACACTTTTCTTAAACTTATTCTTATGATGATTATTAAACCAATGATAGAGAAACAAGTTCTTGTACTTCTCCTGATTTCCTCTTTTGTCATTGTAATCATGGCTCTCTCTCTCTCTTCTCCTTTCTCTCTCTCTTACTATTTATGGAAAAATAATTCTTCCTTAAAATATGGATGGTATGAAAACCCCACAGAGCTGTTCTGTATGGAATGTCAAAGTAAAATTACTTGGGTTTATCGTGGCTTTAGTTGTGCAAATTACAAAGAATGGTTGAAGGTTTGATACCAGCCGCTAAGGATCAGAAGATTGATATTGCATTTCTGTTAGTATATCTGTGAGGTTCTCGAGATTACTCCTTTTTTGACAAGTGGAACAATGAAATGTATTTCTGGAAAACAGCAAGACGTGCTTGTTCAAGAGGAGCCTCATAAAACCTTTGAATTGTCTGATTATGTACTGCAATTATTTAAGAAAATTATGTAACAGTTACAAGCCATTAGATATTATTTAAAAGCACGAGTAACTCATTTCAATGTTACTTACAATTTTATTGTTTAGTCTCTTATTTTCTATATTGAGTAATTTTCCACTAATTGTAAAATTGTGAAGTATTTGCTATCATCTGACTTATAATATTTATCATATGATTGAAAGCGCACCTGTTGCCCTAATTTCTTTTTTCAAAAGATTAAGAGATCTATAGATTTTCTATTTATTTTGGTTCTTCTAAAACTTCAACTGATATGTGAAGAAATGCTGATGTTTATCATTTATAAATATCTTTTCGTACTAGTGATGATCCCATATTATCCATTCCATTCAAGATATTTCTTCAAAGTTAATCGCTTCGTGGAAAATTTTGGTTTTTCTGTTTATTGAGCTGTTAATGGCCTGTTAATATCTGGTGTTACAGTTTTTTTCTTCATTGTGTGAATCATATTTTCTTTATCTGATTCACATAACTGTAAAAATAAATTCTAAATAATTTTTAAATATCTTGCTTAGTGTTTACAGATTTCTTTCTTTTTTTTTTATCATTATGTTCCCTTATATACTAATGAACCATATCTTACTCCAATGTACAGGGTAAAAGCAAATTGGTTGCTAAATTGTTAATGTCAAGATTTTCAATTCAATAATCGCTGGTTGAGTTTCACCACTGTCGTGAATGTTTGTAATAATTCGGAATCCATTTTAAATTTTTTGTCTTTATTGAATTAAACCGTATATTCAAAAAATAATGTAAAATGATAAATCAAATCGTATCTGGAGTTTAAAAGTCACTAGAATTATGGTTCTTTTAAAATGGCAAAGTTAAATTTTGATAATTCTGTATTTTTCATTAAAGTTTCTTGAAAACTACGAAAGTAATCTCATAAGAACAGCATCAAAAAGATCCAAGTTTGAGGATTGACCTAAACGATCCTAGTGGCCTACTATTTGTCGTCGATAATTATGTAATAGTTTAATGATAATGCCGATTCCTTCTTATGGGGGGCCACCATGCTGCACAGATTTATACTACTCATGAGATGGCAGATACTTCAACTTCAAGATGAGTGTTAATGTATCTCTTGTCGCCATGGCTCGTACATAAAAAAACGACTCTTCCTTGTCGTCGTCTGGGTCAAAACACTAGTCGTAAAAATGGTTTTAACCGCGTCGTTTAAGCCCTCCCTTCTTTTTTTGTTCCCTTGAGTCTATTGACATTTTATCTTGTGGTGCCCCTGTGGGAAGAAGAAATAACGACTGCAAGAGTGGTTTCAAATAAACATAAGTACGGTCATGAAAATGCTCTGTCATTGAGTTACGACTTTTGGCTGAAATTGTTGGCGTGTTTTTGTCATATCGTGAGAAATTTGAATTTTTTTTATTTCTATGCTTTTAAAAGATTTCTTTTCGATAAATATATTTTAAATCTAGATTGGAGGTATCCATACGAACGAGTTTAAGTAGAATAGTTGACTTATGATTACAAAGTAATTTTTTTTATATCCAATAAAAAGTGATGAACAAAAACACATATTAATTATTGAAAAATATTGAACATTGCTAGATCGCGTGCGGATTTTTAAATTTTATATTTTGCTTTAACCGTTCCGATTCTGTTCAATCTTGCTGTAAATATAATATTTTTAAATTGTTTATGTGCTGTATCTTTGATCAGAATTTACTTAAAATTATATTTTGACACATAGCTTAGGCTATCTAATTGCTTCCTTTATTTAGGCTTAAAACTGTTTCATCAAACTCCAGTTTACGTTAAATGTTGATTAAATGTATTTCAACAAATCACTAGATAGAAAAAACATCTAAAAACTTGATTCACTTTATCTACAATGTTTGTAAATACCATTAGGCCAAAATGTACCATAAATCGTAGGATAATTTTGTCAATAAAAATATGATGTATTTCAAGAAACAAGGAATTGTCGAATATTACAGTATTCAATACATTTTAATCTAGTTTTATTTATTGATACTTGCTGGATAAAAATAAGACAACTTATATTTATTACAAAAAATTCCATTTAATAACATAATTTCATTTCAAATATTTTTCATTGAATACATATCTTTAATTTTTAAAACTAAATACAGAATATGTGAAGCAAAATTTGTTTACTGTATTCACTGATCGTAAGTTATTTAAGCCATTTTCATGCATCAATCTAACTAGCACTTAAAAATAACTGATTATTTAATTTAGTATTCCATAACTCATTTTATTTAACCAATCATTCTATATTTTTATAGATATCAATCTTTATACAATATAGCTTGTGCAATATTCTGTAGGATTTTTTTATTTTCATGTTTTGGTTTTAAATTTTTTAAAAATTTGCATTTGCTTTGTATTCTGATTGGAATTTATGAATATTCGGTTATCCTGTATTCCAAAGAATGTTTTTAACCTTGCAAAGAAAACTATCATTAGGATATGAGGAATGACTACTAAAAAGCAAACGAATCAAACCAATATTGCTTGTATATTTTATAACACGATTTTACTTTGTATGTTTGAACTTTGTTAACTTGTTTTAATAGGTCAGAATACTTTCATACTTATTTTAACTATTTGTTAAAACTTGAGTAGAATAATTTTCTCACGATTATTCTTTGTTCTGGTGTTACAAGGCCTCTCTTCAGGCTTTCTTGCGAATTGGACATTCTTAGACTTGCATCAAATTACGAAAATTAGAATTGTACAATAAAGATCCCTTTTTACAAATTTTGTAGAAAAATGATTTCACGTATTCTGTAATAATTTTACACTTACACTATATGCCATTTACAAGTTTGAATAATTTCTAGCCAAGCTATTTTTGAAAGAACGACTTCTAGAAAGGTTTGAACAGTTTCATTCGCTTTACTGTTTAGAAATAAATTTTTTTTTTTTTTTTTTTTTTTTTTTTTTTTTTTAAATAATTTCGTGACATTTGTTGTAAACCATGTTTTGTAAGTATTTTATAAAGAAAAGTTTTGAGCGGATGAAGATAACTTGTATTTTCTCAAATATGCTGAAATGACGTAAATTAACAAAATAATTTCGAATGTTTCCGAAAACGGGGTATTTAGGACTTAAGAGGTAAGATGTTGCATTTTAGAATGAAAGGTTCTAGATTTGTCCTAGTCAATGATGGATGATGAGAACTAGGTGTTGTGTATCTATTTTTGTAAGTTCATATCTCTGTTTACCAGTGTTCTCGAAAACATCCAAAACCCACAACTAGATCGTCAAGAGTTCCCAAATGCTATTTTACACTTTTTTTAGTACAATGAAAACAGCAAAAAATGCGTGTTGTCTCATTTACCTGGAATACATTCAAAGTTCATAAAATTCTCTTATCAATCGAGATACTTTCAAGATCAGAACTCAAAGTCGATTTTCCATAGGTTCCACAGTTTGTTATTGTTAAATAATGCATATTGTTATAGGAAATGAACCAGTTTATCCATATGATTAAGGGTGTGTGTAGATCTTTATTGGTTCGTGACATATTCTGCATATTTTCGTAGTATATTAACTATGAGGATTCTCCAAATAATTCGGTATTTTTTGGGTTAATTCATGTAAATAAGATCTGCAAATTTTAAGTTTACTTTACATAATTTTTTAAAAATAATTCTTTTTATCAAATGATAACATATAGGCATGCTAAAGTTCTGCAATGAAAAACACCCATTTGCGGTAATTTCTTTATAGTTGTAAACTTATACACATTCTTTGGATTCGATTGGTAGTATAAGAAATATAATTTACAAAACAGTGAATCTAAATGTTTTTTATTGTATTATTTGTGAAATCGTTATTTTTTCGTTGTGTAAAAACAGTAAAACCTGAACAATCACATGAATAACTTTTTTTTACCGCTGTTATATTCGTTTTCGAAAACTATTTGCTAGCAGTATTTAATTTTTTGTACTTCTTTAAATAATGGTTATATTTATGGGATCTTGCCGAACGTCATTCGAATCTATCAGATGAATATTTACAGTTCGCTTCCACAGTTGGTCTAGTCGTATCTTCAACTGTAATTCATAAGTTGAATCTTTACTTAGGGTATGGATGCATACCGTGGTTCGAAATCAAGTTGATATATAAACTAGATTCCGAGATCTCATTAATTTTCATGTACAACAAATAACCGTTAAGTGACTAATTAACCAAATTAATCCACCGCTGCTTCAGAATGAATGTTTGTATAGAAAAATTTTTTAAATGGAAATCCCATTTGAATTAATCTTGCAAAACTTCATAAAGCGACAAACCAATCTCTTAAGTAAACGTTCTCACATTTACACCCAACACTATTAATTGTTGCATTCTTATTCAATTATAGCATTCGAATAAGATTATATGTAAGTATTTTTTCCGTATTTCAAATTATGTATTTATAATTTTTTTTCACGTTTACTTTTAGACTGCATTGCATTGGGCTGCGAAGCATGGAAATTTAGATGTTATTAAACTCATGGCTGGTACACACAAGCTTGATTCCAACCTTCGCACTGTAAGTTTAAAATATTTCGTTTATTTTAAAATAGCTTCATACAAAAGAAATATATAGAAATTATTTAATTCCATATATCTTACTTATAAATAGTTCATAAGGTATAAGTTTTACAATTGGCCGTATATAAAATATTTAATACAAATTAATTCACTTAATAAACGAAAAATGTTTTCAAGAAAGCAATGCTATATTTAAACATATTTATATTTATAACAGTTTTTAATTATATTGCATAGTTTAGCATAGGATTTTAATTTACAATAGTAATAAATTGTTTTTAATATACTTTATATTTTATTAAAATCTTTTTAATATCAAGTATATTGTATTGAATTTTTCTTCCATCATATTTGTGTGTAATTACGTAAAGGATTTCAAAATCTCCTTAAAAATATAAGATATCTTAAATTATTGATTACTTAAAATAAATTCAAAATACTTTTTGTTTGCTTATATTTTTTTTAATTATGAAGAAGTCAAATTTAACATAACAACAAATATACTCATTTATACCACAGAATATTCTTAGTGAAAATAATTATAAGTTTGAATGGGGTTCTATATATATATATATATATATATATATATATATATATATATATATATTTATATATATATATATATATATAAAGAACTATTGTAAAAGGAATAAAATGTAAGTTGAAATTATTTTAGACTTACGCAAATGGTTTTACAATAAATTGTTATAATTCATAATAGTTTGAATGATATTACAAATCTGTTACGCATTCATTCCCAATTTCGTGCATTTGACACAAGTTTTTAGAAAAAAAATAAAATAAAATAAAAAATCTTTTGCTGAACGTTAAGTCTCTAATATCACCATTTTTGAAGTTACGAGGCCATTATATTCCACTTGTCGACCCAAGTCGAAATGCCTCATTTCGCGAACCCCTGATTTTCCAATTCGGGTCCATGATTTCATAAAATACGCGTCACATCCGTTTGTTCACCCGGAGCGCTTTTGTCTTCTTGTGAAGATGGTGAACATTTTAATTAAAATATCGCTGAATCAGTTCTTTATTGAATTCTCAATTGTGCTTTCTTCGATTGGGTAGTCCCCCCTCTCCTCACTCACTTCTCGCATTCTTAACCCTTTTAGGTGGATATTCGTGACAGAATATTACTCTATAATAAACTACACGAGCGAGACTCTTTTCTGTTATTGTTATTGCCACCGCTTTCCTTGTGACAGCTTTTCTCGCCTTTTCACTTTCTTGTTTCTCTCCTCTCCTCATTATTATAAACCCTCCATCTCAGCTGTGACCCTCTCTTCGCCTCGTAGATATATTATTATTAAAAGTGAAGAAAAGAGGATATATATATTCTCTCTTTCAAAAGCCTTTTCGAATAAACAAACTTATTAAGGGCTTGTTCCTCTCGATTTTTAAAGACCCCTCCTTACCACCTCTACCTCCAGCTCTGTCTTTTGTGTCGTGTATCGTTTGCTTTGTTTCGAAATTTGACTGCCGCTTCTGTTACTTCCCAACCGCCCTACTCACCCAACTTGGCACCACCCGTCTATTCCTGTTCCTATGTGCTTGAAGCGGCTATTTGTTTCGCGATGAGCTTCCTTTGAGTCGGTGGCTGTTGGCTTGTTCTCTGGACATTCGATCTCCCGTTTGTGACTGAAAGTATCCTAAAAAGGTCTCATTGTTCTGAATAATGTAAAGAATGTGTATTCTATTATTTTCGCGGCTCCGAGGTGGGATTCAATGAGTTCGTCATTAAAAATTTCTTACCTCAATTGAATTACAGAGTTAGGCAATCAATTGAAAAATTTCTTACACCATAGCATCTCTATTGAGTCAATATGTTCCTTGTGGCTCCAATAAAACAGAGTTGTTTTAGGATGTAAGTAATCAAAAACTTGGCGAAAGTGATTAGAAAAAATTAATTTTTTTTTCACTTATTTGGACAACTTGCTTTTAAACGCATAGATTATTGTGATCATTTTCAGTGACATGAGAACACTTGGCAATTACATGATTCGAATGATAGGTGAAAACTTTCATTTTACTCGAGATATTTGACGAAAGTGAATGCCAGTCGCTATCGTCAAATGCTAGTCGTATTTTCAAATGTTGACGAAATTCTGAAAAAATTCAAATGATGATTTCTAGTTTCGCTCATTATGATTGCTGAATGAAATTTTTTGGATTGTTAGACACAGTACGATTGGATCAAAACAAATCAAATGAGAGAAAAGCTACATTACCATGAAAACTTGTTTCAGAAAAATAAGCAAATTAAAAAGAACTTATAGTAAAGAAATATACGTTCATAATAGTATTATATAATAGAAAAAGGGACTAACTTGCTGATTGCTTAGGAGTTGTACATTATTTTCCAAAGTTTTGCTTGTAGAACCCATCATCTCACCTAGAAGCAGTGACTGGCTATTGTGTCAAATTTCTTTCGAATGAAACGATTATTTTATTTAATGCTATGGAGTGGCTTAGATCTCCGTGACCTAATTATTGGACAGCACTTTTCGGATGAATTCGCATAAAATATCAATCACGATTTTGCAGTGCAATAATTTTGCCTAAAGAAGAAATGAATGTTACGATTTCAATTTTTTTTTAGTTTATTGCAACTACAAACTCTTATTTTTTATCCCAATAACAAAAGCATATTTATGAAGTACCTGTATCTGGACTGTCATTCCGATTGGATTGCTTGGAAGTTCTAGTCGCTAATAGATCATTTATTAGAGAGTCAGCTCTTAAAAATGATAGTGATTTTCAGTTTTCGTTGGGATCACTTGAAGTTATTTTCAAACTTCATTATTTATAAAGTGCGAATCTTATTGTTAAAAAGAAGAAATCTACCTAATATTGATGAAACTTAGGGAATAAAACATAGAGATTAGCAAGTATAATAGTTCATGTGACTGCAAGTGTTAAAATGTTTTAAATTTCTAAAGAAAATAGGCTTAACGTGATCTGTAGGCCATGCTAATCGTACTAAAAATTGCGTTCTCAATATTAATTCCTGTTGAATGATGAAACCTGGTTGTCTTAGAACCGCGTAGGAAAAAATCTAACATCCTATAATTATTGTAAAGTATTTAATATTCATGGCACATATAAGGAAGGCATTTATATATAGCCGTATTCATATGCTTAAAAGGAGAAAACCAGAAAAACTACTAAGCACTTACTCTGACATCGTTCACACAGAAGGATTAAGCTATCTTTTATTATTCAGTGCTGTTTGAGATCGAGCATGAGACATTTGCTCTGAAGAGCGCTATTTTGTTTATACACCATGAGTATTACTTCTTCCTGCAGGTGAATCACGAAGGCATACAACTGAATGGTTAGCGCTCTAGCTTCCGATTCAACAGTTCGTAGGTTCAAATTTCAGCTTGAGCTTGGTTGTACATAGTGGTCTGAAATCCACGTAGGTCGTAGGTCCCTGTCTAAATTAGCCCTCCTATGTAAAAAATAACCTTTAAGCGCCAATCAAACTAAACCAATGTATCATGGAGAGCTCTCCGATTTTCTTAAGCGACAGTGTCTCTTCTATTTATAAGAAGTCTTGGAAAAATGTTATTAGTCTTACAGCAATTTTCAGATTTTAAGATATCAAACAGTGCATTTCATGTACAAGTGTTTTTTTTTTTTTTTTTTTTTTTTTTTTTTTAACCACTTTATTAATTAAATACTAATGGCATAAATTCAATAGGAAAAATGGATGCTATTCAAAGCATATTGGCGTAAATTACAATAAACCTTTGATTGTAATAAAAATAATTTTATGAATAAATTTATTTATTCTTTTCATATTTACTTCATTTAAAACATATCTACTTTGTTCAGTCATTCTTACCTAGGTTCATTTACGGAAAAAAATGCTGAACTTACCGCGGAATGTTTTGTTGTTTCATTTTCCTCTTAGCAATTCGTGGTGTTAATTCCTATCTTGACGTGTTCGTGGGTTCGAGTCACATCTTGACTTTAAATGTAGTGGTTTGGAATCCACTTAAAACTGTAGGTCCCGGTCTAATTAGCTCTCGTGAGTAAAAACGACAATTGAACAACAAACCAACCAACCAAACTTGATAGAAGCAGGCCTTATTACAAAAAAAAAAAAAAAAAAAAAAAAAGGCAGAAACAAACCATTTGTAGAAAAAAATGCTTTTAAAAATTTACTTTTTAATGTTTACCTTTTTACGCATATTTTTTTTTTTAAATTTCATATTAATGTCTTTTTTTGAGGTGTCAAATAGCTATTAATGTTTTGTAATTAACACTAATGTGTTTGTAATTATTATATATGAGTGTGTATACCGAGCTAGCAGCCGAATGGTTCTTCGGTTCAACAGTTTATGGGCTCGAGTTCCACGTTGGGCATGGATGTTTGTTTTGTACGAAATCTACTTTAAACTACAGGTACCGATCTAATTAGTTCTTGTGAGCAAAAAACAAACCATGTATAAAAACTAAATTTGAGAGAATTATAAAACTGTTGTCCTATTTATTAAGGATAATGTTGCTACAAAAAAGTGAAAAATGAATTTATTTTTAACTTCGTAAAATATCCATAAGTATAAAAAGGGCTTAAAATCTGAAAGTTTTACTAAAGTTATTTTTTTGTTATTTATTAGTGTTTATTAGTGCGGTAAAGTTAAAATAAATGTACGTAAAGACATTTATTTTCTACGAATAAAAGGCCAATAAAATGTTTCTTTCAAACTACAACATTTCCCTGTCTCTTTGTATGTAAGTAATGAATTTCGTTTTTCTGAATTGTGTGTATGAAAAGAATACATCCCTATTTTTCGAGAGACGAAACTTGTTTGCTTTTCCCGGATAGGCCTCTAAGCCAGGGCAGGGGAAAAGGATGTAATAAGCGGCGCGGAGTCCGGCGGTCCGGCGTTGAGGGGTGTGAATCCCCAACGGATCGACCCCAGCTGGCCCGATTTACATTTAATTTGTGTCATATCGGCTTCCGTTCCGCTTTTGTTTTTTCTTTCTTTTCTGTTAGCAGTTCTTCTAAGCTTTTCATTCAGACAAATATTTTATTCTTTAGTAAAGTTCCTAGCACTGTTAAGGAAACTAACTTGTATTTCCTAAAAGTATAATTTTGTTTAAATCTGTATTTTATAGAGTTAAATTTATAAATATTCATTTTGATTAAATTTTATTTGTATTTTTAATTATATTTATCTTTAAATTTATTCGTTTTTTTTAAGCCTGCTGGTTTCAACCTTAATGTTTAAAAATGGGTTTTATTCGGTCAAATTTGTTACAAATATTTATATTATATTTTATAATAATTTTCATGAAGCATTGTTCATGAAGCATACAAATTTAATCCTTATCCATGTTGTTATGATTAGCATAAAGAATTGACTATAATATCCTTGTTATTTTTATGTATCTTCATCTTTTAATACAATGCATGAACATTTATGTACAAATAAAATCTTTTTAGATATCAACTGTATATGTTAGTATCGCCAAAAGATTTAATTACACTAGAATTGTAAGCTGTGTCAGCGTGTGGCAGGCGTCTTTTGGGAAGAAAATGTTACATTCTTCTAAGTTTTCAGTAACATATGTGAATGCAATCTTACTTTTTAATAATTTTCCCTGAAAGCACAGAGCTTTATGGATGTTATTGAAAAGCTTACAACAGTTTTCAGATTTTGAATTATTCACTGAGGAATACCAAGCATTTAACTATAATATCACCACTAATGTAATTGAACAGTCTATGAGCAATGTATGCATTCTTAATTTCGCATTTGTAAAATTCTTATTTCCTTTTAGCTGACTTTTATTTTTGTATTTCATTATAAATTAATTGTCTTAAGCAGCTGGCTCTTATATCTCCACTTCATTCTTCCTCTATTCGTATAGAATACCGTATATTTAACAACACTATACAATTCATCCGATTTAGAAATCCAAACTTCAGTGTTTTTTATTTCAGAAAATATACTGGCTTTATATTAGAAAGATGGAATTTATGTATCAATCATTTGTAAATATAAGTTGATATCGTTTATTTTAAACTTTTAATCATCACGAAGTTTTAACTGTTTAATTTCCGGCGGTATAGTTGAGAATTCAGATTAGTTATTTCACAAAAACAATTCTTAAGAGACATTTCTGAAGGGAACACATGTAACATGCTTGCAGTACCTAAACTGTAACAGTAAGCTCGTTCTCTGCCTATACGAGAATTTGCATCACCGCATCAATTTAAGCGACGTCAAAGAGAGATAGTCCGTCGGAAGGGAAGAGTTTGTCATAAAACTCCCGTCTTTTAAAAGCTGGAAAGGGAAGTAATAAGGGCGCCAACATTTTCCGAGGGATGGACAGAGGGGAGAGAGGAGGAGTTGAAAACGAAACTGAAAAGTGTGCGTTCCGTAATTGACAGGCCCTTCGGATAATGAGGGTCGTTCACTAATGAAGCGACCTCTTCTTCATCCGCATCCATCATTCCTGGAGATATCATTGACGTCCGCCCTTTTTAATGCTCCACCCCTCTCCCTCATTTCCAGAGCTTCATCAACTAACCCCCCCCGTCCCCGTTTTCTCCCCATCTGCCGATCTCTCCGGAACGTTACTTTACCGGGATAGTCCGGGATGAAGAGGAAGTTTCTTCTCGATGAGTTTTAATTTGCCCGAACAATGGAAATGTGTTTACGTTCGCACTCTTTATAAACTTCGTTTTCTCGTTTTAAATTTAACATTATGGCAAGGCTGGAATAAGTTTGATGAGTTTGTGTGATGTGTTTACTTAAGTTTCAAAATATATTATGATTTTCTAGGATTGATCTTTTTAGTCTAAAACAAAATGATTCAGATTATAATTTTTTAATCTGAATATCTTTCATCACTTTATGCTCTTTCTTTTATTGACATGATAAAAAAATTATTTATTAAAACTGAGCAATTGCATACAATAAAATAAATATAACATGCAGTAAAATGTACTTTATTATTTAGTTACATCCTTTCCGGTTTTTCAATAATAAAATGTTTAAATAATTATATAATGAGCATATTTTGTGATCAAAATAGTTTATAATTAAAAATAAAAGAGGCGAAACGATAGTATTGAATCCATTAATTTGCAAAATAACACAGAAGCAATAAGTATTTGAAAGTAAAGCAGTATGTAAAGTTAATTTCTCTGTTAATTTTCAAAAAATATTTTACTTAACGAATAGTTTAAATTGTGTCCATCATGTGCGTATATGTGAGTCTCATCATGGTTAGACGTATTCTGTACTATTTCACATTAAATCTGTCTTATATAGAGAATGCTGCGAAGTTGTCGAAAGTATGGAAAACATCTTAGATTACGTTGATGCGTTACTTCCTAGGTCGGAAATGGTCTTCGGAGTATGAGTAAAATTCGGGAGAATTTATAAATTTAATGTAGTATTAAATAAGTTGCTTTCAGTTAAAAATTTTTTTTCTTTATTTCAGTTCAGTGTAAATTTAATTGATGTATGCATAATTTTATGCGTATGTGAAGTACGGTTCTCAAAAATTTCTAAACTTTCCATCTTTTATAAAATTATTTAAAATTGACAATATTAAGATTTCTAAAAGTTTTTTCATAGAGCACTGAAATATTTATTTTTCCAAATTTCCTTTACCTAACCATGTATTTAGTATAGCATTTAATATAGCTATTGTGTTATTCTTGTTTGATTCCGGCTGCCGTTTTTTCGGTCGAAGACGATAAAGGCAGTCTACCGTTTGTAATGTCGGACCATGATTAAATTACGAAATGGATACCTAAATTGATACTCTCCTCTCTAAGAATCTCACACCACCTTACGGAGGATGATTAGATTCTAGGATAACTTGAAGTGATTGGTTGGTTGGTTTTAATGGCGCAAGGCTCAAAAAAGGACAAGCTGCGCCAAACTTGAAGTGTGTAACTTCTATTGAAAGCCTTCCTTGTGTGTGTAAGTCACTCTACTTTCCAGACATACAAAATCGACACTTTTTTTGATGTTTTCCTTTTTAGACTTAAGTGATATGGAAAAAAGAAAATAGATTTCTCAAAAGAAAAATTGCAATCATGAATTAATTTTGGATATTATGTACTTTTAGATTTGAAATTCATTTTAATTATCATTAAACTTATTATCTTCATCCAAGTTATTTAAAGTATAAACTGACTTTTAAATTTTTGGGTTTCAATTTTTTTTAATCACTACTAACTGAATGGGAAAGATCGTTATTTTTTTCGAATAACAAACTGGATCTGAAAATACGCTCTTTAATCCATAGAAAGTGAGAATAAATCTGATTACTATGGTGAAGTTAGTTTCAGGTATTATACACATACTTAATGATTTATAATGAGTGACTTAGGGGACAAGATATCGATTTTCCTATTAAGGCAAGCACTTCGTATAATTTTTCATTCCTTAATCAAGAGACAAACTTGCACTTTGCTTCTTATAACATAGAATTAGAAGGACCCAAGGTCAAAGGAAAAGTGTACATAAACACTTTTAACATAGTTAGATCATAGTCAAGTGATCTTGACACATTAAGAAATCTTTTTCTTAACCATACTAACAACAACTCTTAGGCCTTACAAATGCCACAAACACTGTTGACCCAGTTTCGATTATTAGGTCAAGGAATGAAATTATGTTGTATGCTCCCTTGAAAAAATTCTTTTAAATAAAAAAAAAACTTTAAACTTTACATGCATCATGTTTATTTAATTCTCTTAAAAAAATGCGCACCCTCCAAAACTTAGCAATATATTTGAAGAGAAGAAAATGAAACAGCTGGCTTAAAATTAAAAATATTAATAGTTTAATTCAACACCAACATATGTTAGTTTTGTATGATAGAAAGTGCGCATTATAAATTTTCTTATAGATTTTAAAACATATTTAAATTATTATTTTTTTTAAAGATTTATTGATCGGATACGAATACATTATGTTGTTTTTGAATGTAGTAGTTTCATTTATGGTTTTAGGGGAATTATATTGATAAAATAACGCAACTTCAAACGAGCGTGCTTTGAATTGCTTTCCTTTAATCAGTTCCTGACGTCACTTTTTAGTTTTGTTTGTTTGAGACTATGCGTTACATGGATTATCACTCTAGTTATTATTGGGTGCTGGTCTCCTAGCTTATCTGGCGATGTCATTCTGGATTTAGCGAATATTGAAACATTCCCCATCACGGATGGCAGGACTTGTCTATCGGTGGAGCCAGCTGCCGCCCCTCTTGATTGACAGCTCTGGGGGGTCGGGGAGAGAAAGAGATCAGTGTCAACCCTGTGGGAAAGTTTTCTTCTGAGCAACGTATCTAATCGTCCTTCTGGCTTTTGATGGACGAATGCTGGAGACAAAATTGACGTTGGCCAAAAAACGTGAAAGGCGTGACGAGCTCTTTTATTCCTCGATATCTGTTTCTTTAGGAGCGAGTTCTGAAAAAAATGCGGTCTTTATATGCCATTTGAAAATCTGGGTTTATGATTGACACCACGATCGCTTGTCCAAGTGCTTTTCGATCCTGCTTTTTTTATATGTATAAACATGGAACATTGCTAATCGTGACTTTGGTGCATATCCTCTCGCCATATAATCTTCTCTTGAGAGGGCACCTGGGGCGTTGGTATCCAAATCGGAAAGAATATCACCTATTTTTTATTTTGGTTGGTATGGAGGAAAAAAAGTACAGATGTTCTTGGAAATCATTGTCCCGCCCTCCTCTATTGTCTCCTGAGATTGACAACGATGTCGAGCAATGATTGACATTGGATTTGCACAAGATTTTGCTTGTCGGATTTTTCCCCCTGTTGCTAAAAAAGTAGGAAGGCTGGAGATTGGAGTACAATGTTGCCCAGTGGTCCGTTCGATTACAACAGAGGTGTCTGTCACATAACCATGTAATGCCGTCAAACTTAAGTGTTCGAATTGCTTATTTTAGAGGGTTGCTTAAAAAGAAAACGTGTCAGTTTGATGTTGCTGCCGCTATCGACAGCAGCGGATACAATGTCAATGGTGTTGTTAAGCATATATCATCTGATGTTTTTCCTGTCCATCGGAAATGTTGCCTTGTTCTAAATGTCAAGCTGACGTTCAGTTTGCAACAATATTTTGACAGGAAAACCACAGATATTTTTTCCTTTTGTTAAAGTGTTTTGATGTTTATTTCAAATTAGAGTTAAAATTCCAAGATCATCTTAGACGCAAATTTAACAAAATGAAATAAAAATTATTATACATATAAATGCTACCTTAGTTTATAAAATCCTTCATTCTCAACTTTACTTATGAAATACTTCAATGAAGAGTAGAATTTTTAAATTTCAAATTATCTTAAATGCTGTAGCAAGCTTAATTGCATAATTGATTGTATAGTGGAAGCTTTTTTAATGGAGAAGCGCATTAGTTCGATATTATTAACATATGCTATTGAAACACAACATATATTAATTGCACCAAGTTTTGTTTTATTTTATTTCTTGTTTACTGGAAACGTTCCGCAAAGCAGTACAAAAATTTTCAATCTTCTATTTCCCATAATAATAAATAATCGTGTTGAATCAATATTTATCCAGGAAAGCCATTTTCTTTTGTTACATTTATTTTAAATAGTTTGATGTTCGGTAAAATTATAAATTCTTTATATTATATTACAATTACAAAGTAGAAAAACAGAGTCAAATTAGCGCCGCTGTAATTCAAAAAGGTACTTAGAACCGAAAAATTATCTATTAGTTTTGTATTGAGAAATTGTTTTCCCACTACTTGAGAAATTGACCGCATTTCATACTGTTCACATATACAAGCCTAACAACAATATTTATTTCAAAACATTATCATATTGTTAAAAAAATATCGTTGCTAAGGTTGCATTAGGTATTAAAAAACGGTTATCTGTTAAATATTGCTAGAAAAGTTGATGGATCTATATCACTATCGTCAAGATAAACTAATTGAGCTATTAGTTGAATAATTGATATTCTCGCCTTTGTTTAAAAGTATTCGCGCATTTGCCTCGGGTTTGAAACATTATAATAGTTCAAAATTTATTTTAAGCCGTTGATTGCAATAGAATTAACTCTCCTCCACAAAATTTGATCTTAGAGTAAAAATTCAATCTATGAATCACTCATTCAATTTCGTTTTCTTCATATTAATTGCAAAATGGTTTATATTTTGAGTGTGATACTTATGTTACTAATATCAATAAATAACTCTATTAACTCGATACATATTTTATTCGCACTTTAAACGCAATCGGTTGTGCCTTAAATTCAAGAAGACAATCATGCAAACAGATCGATTTCTGAATTGACAATCTCCATATCGTACGATACTTGAGGGACAATTGATGCTGCGGAATTTTAACGTTAATCATCCATTGCAATACTCCAGATTCCTTATAGGGTAACATACTTGCATATATTTATAAATTTACTTCTAAATATCTATCTATACTCTCAGTTAGTGTTTATTACTTAGTCAAAATATCTAAACTCATTCAAGAGCAATAAAGAATCGTTTTTATATATTTATGAAAGAATAATGACGAAATTTTAAATTCCTATGTATGTATGTATGTATAGAGAAATAAAATACGTGCGCTTTGGAATTATGCAATATGAGGGAGAGGTATTATTTTAACTATTCATTTTCTATTTCAGTTACGAGTTTAGGTTAAATCATTACTCGCAAATTAAGGAGGCTTTGAAATGTGATTCTGTTTTATTAAACATTATGAAAAAATGGAATTTCATATTATGAAAATGCTTATTAGGAAAAATCATAACAATGGTTTTGAGGCGCAAAATTAGAAATTGAATATGTAAAAAGTGAAATATTTAAGAGGAGAAATATACGTAATTTAATGTGATATTAATATTCATCAAAATAAACTGATGGGTTTATCGTTAATAAGTGCGTTTAGTGGCTCTTTGTTTCAGTTGGATTGAGATGAATTTTAGTATAAACTTATCAGGAAAATAATAAAATTTTCATCTTCCATCTATTTTAATTTTGGTTGTTCAAATTGGCTAGTAAAATTAATTTTCATGGTACTACAAAAAAAATAAATAAAAAAAAAAAACATAAAATAAAATAAAAAAAAAAAAAATAAAAATAAAACTCTCACACTTTCTACTAAAATGAAGAATATAGCAATGAAACTTTTTTTTTCTTTTAAGTTCTTGGAAAACTGAGCAGTTTTTTTGTTGATAGTTTCGATGCTGAATAGATATGATTGAGGTTCACAAAGAATACTACTTGTACATATCTTATATGGCTAGATATTTAAATCCTAGAAAAAGGACGCTGAACTGGTAGCCGAATAGTTAGCGCTCTTGCCTTCCAATTCAACAGTTCGAATCCCATCTTGGTGTGGATGTCTATATTGATTCGGAATCTACTTAAAACCGTAGGTCCCAGTCTTATCAGCCTCTGTGTGCATAAAATGACCATTGATCGATAACCAAACTTAGGCAAAGGATATTTTTTGTGAATATATAAGTAATTTTTTTTATTTAGAATCTTTGTATTTTTAATATGTTATAAAATTGAGAAAAATAAGATTATAACTTTCTTTTAACTTGATTAACTGATTTAATAATGCTTCGCCATTTTTAAGCTTTAAATTTTATTCAAATCCATCTTTTGAAACTAATGTTCAAACTTTCGTTTGGTTTGTCATAACATATTAATTTTTAATCATGAAAATTATCTCAGAAGCCAAAGATTGAATTTCAAATGATTGCAAACCTATTCTTTGGATGAGAATTGATCCTATAAATTATTGAACGAATTAATACTGGTTTGACAATTCAGTAAACAAACTGAAAATTAATTTCAAGAATTGAACAGCATAGTTACTATAAATAAAATTAAATTTTTGATTAAATATGATGTTTAAAAAGAATATCATTTGGAATTTCATTTTTATTAATTCTTAGTTTTTGTAGTACTTATGTTTAATCTATGCCTTTTTTTTTTATCTTGCTTGTAAATATTATTTATATCATAAACATAAGAAAAAAGAAATCATTAATTATGTTCATCGCATTTTGCTTGAGAGATCATTATTTTAGTGAGTATAGTGTAAATAATTATATATATATATATATATATATATATATATTTGAATTGAAGGAATTTTTATTTTTTAATCATAAAGCCCTGAATTAATACCCATATAAATTATTTATTATATATAATTCCATTTATTAAAATTACTATAGCAGTGTATCATTACATCTTGAGAATATTAACAAAAGTTTCTAGCATTGAATTTAAAAATTGTTTATTATTTTTTTATTCTTATGTAAATAAATTTTTGTTATATTTTATATAAATCTAACATTTGGTATAAAAGTTGCTATAGATATGTGTACTTTTATTATTTTTCAACTTAAAAATTGTTTTTTTATTTATTAAGCTAAAGCTGTGATATTGTTTGAAGCTCCGAATTCATTGCTAAATCACATCAAAATTTGTCTCCTGTTTTAACTTCAACTGTTGTGGGCTTGACATGTTTTATGCAATTTTATAGATATATTTCTTGTATTTACAATGTCCAATCTCTTTCCACAGTTTGACAGGTAGCCATTGGATATCAGCCCTGAGTGCGTGGACAAGAAAGTTTCGATATTACATTTTACACTTCTGGAACATTTTTTCCCTCCTTACCAAGTTTTCGCCCCTTGTAATTGTCGAATCGAAACACGGCGCTTTGAAAGTGGAAAAAGAGGGGAAAAGTTGCTATAAAAATCTCCCCCCTCCCGTTTTGAAAAGAGGAACATGACCCCCTATAAAATTCGGCCGCTGTCCGAAAATTGGCCAAAGAGTAAAATGAAAAATAAATAAGAAAAAGAAAACGATGCCAGGTGCTTCTACAATTTCATATCGGAACTTCAGACCTTGTTCTCTTGAATTTTTCAAGATTAAAAGATTTTTTCCCCCTTTGTTTTTATTTCTCCCTCTTTCCAGTCATTCTCCATTTCTCGAGGGATTTTAAACTTTCTGAAAAGGGATATTTGGAAATACATTTCCACTGAAGGCCGGTTCTTTGCTTTTAAAGTTGCTTTTAGAAGGTTGAGCTCTAAATTTAAACTAAATTTAGGAAAATTTTTTTTTTCAATATTTAAATTTCAAAAATATTTTAATATATAATTGTAAATTCATTTGTTTAATAAAGTGATACTTAAAAACAGATTATAAATTGTAAAAATAGGAAAATATTACAGCCTATTGTATATTTTTCAAAGCAAATAAGTATAAATACACTAATACAATAATGTATTGCACATTTTAATGATTTAAATATTATAAAAAATACATTTATTACCACACAGGTAATACTATTTATATAAATGGGATATTTATCTCTAGTTCTTTAAATTTTAAGCAAAGGGCGAGTAAGAAATATGCTTGTGTATTTTAATAAATCTTCAATTTTCATTTAAATGCATCATTTAAGAGAATTTTCTAATTTTCTAAATTAGTTATTGTCTAAGTTATTCTTAATGGAAGCTTTTCTTAATTAGTAATGGTTAATGCAATTTTCATGTAAAATCAGAATTTCTCAATTTTTTTTATTTTTTTATTTTTGAAAATGGTTTTGTTTTTATGTTTTTCTTGGTAATATTTAGCATATAACATAATTATATAATTACGCGTAAAACTAAACAAATTGACTTAGAATAGAAATAAAAAATTGGGAAAAAATTGTCAATTAGATTGATGCTTTATTATTTTTATACTGAAATATTAGACTTTTTGGCATGTTATAAATTATCTTTAAACTTTTATTGGTCTCCTATGCCTTCATCTGGACTCTATAGACAATCACTGGTTTTATATCAAGGAACTATTCTTTAGAAAACTATAATTAATTTTTAATTAAAAATTTGACAAACATTTTAATTATCGATATAATATTTTATTAAAAAGAATATTCAAATCAAATTCAGCGTTCAATTCCCTAAATATCATGGCTTGATTCGGAATTTTTTATACCTCACAATTCACAATTGACTTTCTACTTTTTATACACAAACTAAATGTATATGATAGAGTGAAAAATATTAGTGTTTTAGCTGCGTGGCTTTAAATGAGACATGCCGTGTGACAAATCTTGTGCACAGAATTATGTGGATCTTTGCCCTTATGCGCGCTGTTGAGCGAAATGGGCACTGGGTGCAAGGGTCCCTGCGGCCATCTGTTAGACCACCGACACTAGTTTCTCTGGCTACCTGTCAATCACTGGAAGGGGATGAAATCTTCACCATCTAATATATTTCCCTTTTTCTTTTTCCCTATCTCCATCTGGCGCTTCTTCCTCCTTTTGGCTACTTCCTCCTCGGACTTCAATGGAACCCAGAGTGTGAGTATTGCAGTTTATTTATTGATATTTTTATTTATAGAAACTTCCGAGTTACAATAAGATGAATTTTTGTTTTCATGAAACCTAAATTTTAAAGAAAAGAAGTTTCTAAATAGATAATGGGAATTCTATAGATAAAATTTAGATTTTTTTAAAATTTTTGTTATATTTAATATTTTTTTATCACATATATTATTCATAATTGTGAATCATTTAGTGGCACATATTTGTGTACTTTAAATTAAACATTATTTATTTTTAATTTTGTATAAAATATTACTTGAAAATACTTAAAATACTATTAATTTATTTTATAAAATAATTTCTTTTTAATACAATTAAACTTCGTTACAGAGAATATGTAGGATCTATTCAATACATCAGTTATAATAATCTTGCAAAATTTTGACCTAATTTAATAATAAATATAAATTGCTTACAGTTATTATAAAAAAAAAATTCAGTGATAGTGCGATTTTCATTGAGGTAGATTAAAATAATCTTTTTCGTTCATCTTTCTTAGTGTTTCACTTTAATTTGTTTTCTAATAAAAAACATTTTCATTATTTTTATTCTCACCATTTAATTTATTGTAAAAATTTTTATATTATGTAATTTAATTTTTAATGCTCTGAAATTGAAAATGCATGGCACATATGAAGGGGAAAAGGTTAAGGCTTTGTAGATTAAGAAGAATGTGATTTTACCCACTTTAGTTTTCGGTGGAAAATTTTTAAAACCCTTGTATTTGTTAAAATCCCCGTTAATATGCATCGGAATATTAAAAACTACTTTCTTAAATAATAAAAGTACTAAATAATTATTAAAACAATTTCTTTTTGATGATAATTTGAAAAATTAAAAGTATCAATGGTTAACAGAAATTTATTTATAAATAATATTTTTAGATTAATAAAAAAGTAAACTCTAATTAAAAATAATTTATTATAAGTTTATGTTTAAAAAATTTAGTTTATCTGAAAATATTTAAAATTTTCATGTAAATAACTACATATTTTCTTAATTTAAGAAAATCATATAATTAAATTTATTTGGATAATTTTAATTAAATGAAAAATATTATTTTCGTGTTATAAATTTTCTTTTACTATAAAGCGAGAATTGTATCAATAATGTGAGTAATTTTCTTTTTCGGTTTTCCTTGCTGTTCTAATATGTTCCGTCTCTCATCTTCCAGGGAGTAAGTATATTTTTTATTTTTATGTATTTTTTCTCCATCCATATATTCTCATAATCACTTTACACATTTCTATAGTTTTACATTGCAGTATTTATAATGCTTTGATATTAAATTCGTTTTAATTTTATTAGGTAAAAAGAAAGAGAATTCATTGAAATTTTCGCTCTGTAATATAAATGAAGAATAATTCCTTTATACATACATGCCCCGGAGTAGAAATATATCATTTATGCATTTTTGAAAATCCATGGATGAAAATGAACGTGATAAACATGTGATTGAAATTGCAATTTCGCCTCTGTTTCTAAGCATTATATAAATTTCAATATTCTTTTAAAGTATTATATATATATATATATATATTTTTTTTTTTTTTTTTTTTTTTTTTGGAGGAAGGGGATAGGGCATCCTCATTAATTTTAAAATAAAAATAATATTAAATGATTTAACGTATTGATTATAAAGTTTAACATAAAATTTGTACAACTCAAAATTAATTACCAATGAGATTTGAAAATAAATTGTGAACTCTTTATGTACTTTCCCTAAAATAAATGGGTAATAATTACTTTTATTTTCAAAATATTTTTTATTTGTATTTCGGATCTTTAAAGATAATAATGATCTTATCCTGCACAGGAAGTTTTTTGTAATTATGCCTCAAATATTGTTGCAGGTTCTGATTTATATGAAGATTTTAATGAGTTATACGCTTATAACAGTTATTTTCTACTTCAGCAGTATGACAAGTTACTTTCAGCATTGTACAGCGATTACCCTTCACCGAGAATGCAAAATAATTAAATTTATTTTTTAAATGTCTATCTATCTACAAATTTCTAAATTTGTTTGACTTCAGTTCTTCACTTAATATTTCGAAAAATAATACATCAAAGTTTAATTTTATCTTAAGTGAAATTTAACCCTTCTTTGCATAATGGTGGAAATTTCCATCATAACCTATAATGCCCAAAAATTATATAAAAGAACAAGTTCACTTTAAGTTGATCGTGTTTGGATACCTTTTTAATGTCCATTGCATAAAAAGAAACATAGCTGTCAACAGGGCCGGCGCTAGTAGCTTCGCCGCCCCGTGCAATGAGGTAAAATGCCGCCCCTTTATAACAAAAATTAAAAGAGAACCTAAACCCTGTCCACAATTAATGGTAAAATAAAACGAGTAAAATAATTGCAATCATCAGCAATGTTGAAGTTTTGATTAGCAAAAAATACTAACTTATTTATTTATGTTTTTGGCACTAAATTAAAATTAGAGTTGCGCAGAAAAAAAGGAGTCATTTCTGGTGCATAATTATAAAATACAGAACAGATATTTAAAAAAAAGTAAAACAAATTATAAAACTACTAAATATTAAAACTGTATTACATATTAAAAATGCATTTAATCCGAGAATTGAAATTGAAAGTGTTTTTTTTTTCTCACTTTTAGTTCTGAAAATTGTTTTATAATTTCTTTAACATTAGTTTTTTCAGCCAGGTCATGTTCGACGGCTATTGTTATTAAGCCGCTTAGTCGATCCTCGGTTGTTGTGGAGCGTAAAAATTTTTTAATTAATTTTAATTTGGAGAAACTCCTTTCTCCACTTGCCACACTTATTGGGAGAGTCAGCAATATTCTTAAAACTATACCAAGATTGGGAGCAAAATCCATGTTCGATATGAATTTTAAAATCTCAACTGGACTTTCTTTTTTGTTTAGCAAAGCCAAAACAGCTGCTATCTCGCCTGCCAAGTCAAGCGCGTTTATATCGAATGAATTCCCATCAATCAACACTGTTTCTAAATCTTTACAATACTTTATATGTCGTTTTGAGGAATATCTTTTAAATCAGAAATATTGTAAAAAAATTGGAAATAGTTTGCTGTGGTTACTGATCAAATCAAACCTGGATTCGAGTGCATTGATAGCTTTATCTAATGTAAAAAAATAAAATTGTGCCTTATATTTCAAAGCAAGATCTTCTATTGGATCATCTTTTGCCTCATAGTCGAAATTAACATTCCTTCTTCGAATTCTATGACGTGGCTGGGTGAGCTCAAAATTAGCTGGTATGTCAATTTCGTCTGCGAGTTCTCGAGCATCGCAAAGCATTTCATTAAAGGCTCTGTCCGATCTAAAATGCTTGAAAAAATCTTTACAATTTTTCAAGAGCTCCATAGCAGATGGTAAATCATAGTCTTTTGTGTGCAAGAGCTTACTTATAGGATTGATACAATTTAAGATTTTGTACCAAATTGCAATGCAGCATAAGAATTTAAATTGTTTAACACAACTTAATAGTCCAGAAGCCTCAACTCTTATAGAGTTGTCAACCTCCGAGTTATTACAAACAGCAAGTAAAGCATCGTATATCCCTCCTAATTGATACCTTAGTGGTTATACGGCTTTCCCAGCGTATCACTTAGAGGTTTCAAAGTAAGTCCGGAAACATATTTTAATAATATTGTCCATCGAAAAGTTGATGAGGAAAAAAACAGATATATTTTTTGGACTATATTAAAAAAATTGGCGGTTTCGAAGGATGCTTTTGCCACGTCATTAACTACCAAGTTTAATGAGTGGCTGCAACATGGAAGGTAAAATGCTCTTGGATTTAACGCATTTATTCTAGATTGTACTCCCGATTTACTGCCTCTCATGTTGGTCCCATTATCGTAAGCCTCACCCCTCATATCCTGCAAATGCAATCCCAATGTTTCAAGTATTTTAAGCATTAGAGCTGAAAGTTCATATCCAGTCGATCTTTCAACCGGAAGAAAGCCTAAAAAGCTTTCATTAATTTTAATGGAAACCTCCTTGGGATTGGACTTGTCAATGGATACATACCTTACTAAAACTGTCATTTGCTCGATCTTGCTGATATCAGGAGTGCAATCTATATTTATTGAATAATATTTAGCTTTTTTAATATCAGTAATAATATGAGATGTTATATTTTCAGCTAAAAGAATAATCAATTCATTTTGAATTTCTTTTTCCGAGATAGTGCACTTTAGCTTCTTCTTTTTTAAGCACTCTGCGGATATGCTCTTCCATTACTGGATCAAACTGAGCAAGTAATTGAATAATTTGTAAAAAATTACCGTTACCGAAATCGTAAAGTTTGTCACTTGTACCTCGGAGGGCTAAACAATTTTGAGCTGGCATTTTTATTGTTGAAACAATTTGTAGAAGCACCTCGCCCCAATAATTTATTTCTGCAGTAATAAGTCTTTGTGAATGACTGTCAATCGTTTTAGAGTACTGTATTCTTTGACTTAATCCAATCCAAGACTTTTGACTTTCGATATGTTTTTTAGAGGTTTCATGTTGATTTAAAATCTTAGCGAGGTGCTTCCAATCTTTAAAACCTCCAATAGAAAGGGAACTTAAAGTAGAACCAAAAAGAAACAAATTTTTGCTGTATGTTTAAAAAACACCCTGTATATATATACAGGGTGTTAGGGGTTTGATTCCAAATGTCTTAATGCATAAAATTCATTTTAATTTCACTTCATTCATTTTAAACAAAAAAAGTTTAGTATATCATGAGTCAAAACTTATTTTAGAAAGAGAAAATGTTTAAAAGTTTGAGAAATTTAATTTTAGGGCCAATTTGCCGCCCTCAAAGGTTGCCACCCCGGGCAGGGGCCCGGCTTGCCCACCCCTAGCGCCGGCCCTGCTGTCAAAAATAAACAAGTGTCATTATCAGTAAAACGAGCTTAAAGTTGTCTCATTCCGCTGTTTGTTGTAGTTGCAATAAACGTATGATTCCGTTTTTAATTTTGTTTTATTATATTTGAGTTTCTATTGCTAAAAAAAGTGAAAATGAGAAGAAGAAAGGTTTGTAACACGTTTTTCTGTTATTTTCCTCTTTTATTTCTATTTAGTACTAAGCTAATGATATTACTTTGGGTGATGATGGAAATTTTTAACATATTGTTTTTTGCTAAATTTATACTATAAATATATACTAAGATTTTTTTAATCAATTTTCTTTTAATTTTGAACATGAATTATATCACCTTGATTTATTTCACCAATAAAGAAAAAATCATGCAAAGAAGGGTTAAAAACAAGTTCTAAAATAGCTTATTTTTAAAATTAATAAGTTGTTTTTTCTCATTTTTATACACAAATTGAATTATCACACTCTAGAGAGAATAAGTGTTATTAGATTAATTCCATCAATTTATTCTAATTTTTATACTCAAAGTAGGTATAGTAACTCTATGAGAAAAATGTAAAGTTTGTTTGACTTCAGTTGGCAACTTAAAAATGAGAGGTTGATTGGAATGAATAATTGTAATGGCTTCGAATCTCTTGGTGGTTATGGCTTAAAATATAGTTTAATCTTCAATGTGATTACATAATGGCTACTTATTGTGAGCAAATTAAATGCTGTATTTGCTACTCTTCATTTAATTGTGGTGCATAAAAAGCTATAGTTGAAAGGAAACTCCGCACGGTTTCGAATATTCAAATCGAAACATTCACAATTAATATCATTTTTATGATACAGAATACGTTGGAAATAGTCTTCTGTTTGTCCTAATCTCATAATGCCACGAAGTTTAATTTCATTGGAGTGTGTTGAAAGCTGGCAAGCGAACCCCGACACGTGAAATGAATGGATTGCGATCTCTCTTTTACACACCAGTCATTTCTTATCACTCTCGGATAAGTGGTGCACTATCATCAAGGAAGGATATAATCGAATTTCAATTTATTCTCATTTGCCACTTCCGAGCAAATATAATGTTCGGTCATTATGGCGCGAATATTGTTCCGCATTCAGTGATTTGTGTTGGGAACATGGTAACGAGCGGGTTACTTGACGCCTAAGTGACATGGGCACCTTGTTCCCCTCTCCTGGAAAGTAGAGTTTTATCCGTCTGCCATTAAGTCAGAACGAGGCGAGGGATCTCTCTTAAATCCCATTAGTTTGTTGTCATTAGACACTGAGATAATCTTCCACCAGGTCTCAAATTGCTTCTTCGGTCCTGGTACAAACTTGGCTCTATTCTTTTGTCGCTGATCGCTTTTGCGTTCTTTTCATGCCCTCTCTCTCTCTTTTTTTTGTTTACCTTTTTGCTTTAAAGTCGAATCGCTGTGAGGGTAGAATGCATCCTCCGGGTATATTTTATCATCATTTTGGGCGAGGGAGCTTCTGTCGGAAGAGCGAATCACACGGAGGAAAAAGGAAAAGAGCAGCTCGTGATTAATATGCACAGATATGGGAAGCGTGGTTGCATTCTCTTTGCAACAGCAACAGTGTCGCCTTTTTTTCTGTAACATTAAGAAGAGGCGGAAATCGGAGAAAAAATGCTTGTGGGTGGGGTAATTTATTTTTTTTTTTAAAAACCGGTAAGTGATTTTCACTACCCATGCGAAACGTCTGTTTTCAATATTCATTTTCGTATGTTTAGAAGATTTATATTTTGGCACTCCAAAATGGAACGCTTTTTCTTTATTTTCTGACTGAAGGTCGCATATGTATATACCGTTGTTTTTTCATATTTAAAATATCTAGTGTAATTTTTCATATACTGTTGTCACTTATTCCTAAACTGTAATGTATACACGGCTGTTCACTTGCTTCACAGCAACTTCGTAATTATATGAGCGCTATATTCATAAATATCACTAAATATTTATAACCAGCGGCCAAGCCCACAACTTTTCTGATTTAATTTCTAATGAAAAACGCATTATATGTATATATAATTTGTAATTAACGTGAGTGTCAAAAATGCTGTGCTGGAGGAATATTTTCTTTTATCTTAAAATTTTTTATGCTCTTTAAAAATTGTATCTTAATCGTTTGTTTCTGTACTTAAATTACTTGTACTTTTTAAATAAAGTTGAATATTTAGTAATATTTAAAGGATAATTCACACTTATTTTTAAAAGATAATGCATCTATTTCATACACAAAATAGAAACTTGAAAAATTCTTATTAATTAAAAAAATTGACAATTTAAAATTTGTAACAATGCAAAAATCAAATTTTTATTTTGTTTACATTTTTTTTCAATATTTATGAAATTTTGCTGAATATTGAATTTTTGAAATAATTCTGTATTGTATGCTTTGAGGACATTTTGCTGGTAAATCATATTTTAGATTTTTTTTTTTCCGTCGTCGTTGGAAAATTTTTATTTGGTTGGTAAATGCAGTTAAATTATTTTATAAATTAATATTATGACAATTTTCTGAGAAGTGTCTAATGAAGTAAAGATTGAATTTTTTAAAAAGTTGCATTTTTGTTAGTGTTAAATATATAAATTCATTATTTCTTGATAAATCTTGCATTTTACAAAGTCTGTTTCTCATTCAAATATTGATCTTTATATCTTTATAAGCTTGATTAATTATATCATAAATTGATTTCTAAAATTTAATATATTGCATGTTAAGGAATTATTGTCAGCTCATCGCTTTAGTTAAATTTTCGGGTCATTTAAAAGCTTTTAGACATTTGGCTTTACATTTGCTAACATTACAGACAAATATACTAAATTATTCAAAATGGAAACAAAATACAGTACATTGAAAATATTTGTATTGCTTTACTTTTTTCATGCCATAATCATTTCGATTTATTTTAATTTAAAAAAATAATAATTGGTCTTTTCTGTAATAGTACAAGTATTACATAAAAATAACTACCCGAATGGTTCGAGTATAGTCTGAAAAACGCGTTGTGGTTGAGGAGTATAATGGTACGACATGGATTGAAATTTAAGAATAGCCTGTCAAGAATCCAATCTTAAAACTCTGAAGACAGGGTGACAGTTGTGTAAACAGTAAAGAAAATTTCAAACATCTTCTGACTATTCGGACATCACTTCAATCTTGTCCGATTTCTTTGGACCATGCAATCGGCCAATAAAGATTGATGGACACTGGACGAATGTCTTTTCCGATTTCACAAGGGAGCAGATCCTTGTCATTCGGTTTTTAAACGACACTGTCTACTACATTACATCATCGCTATTATTTTTTTTATTTTATTTAACATTTCTCATGTCATTTCCTTACTTGGAATCTCGACTTCTCCTCACCTTTCCAGAGTCACTGGATACTAGTGTAGGGGGTTGGGAAAAGAGGAATGGAATCCTATGCTTCAGGAATCTGTCTTCTTTCCACATCACGGTGAATGTCGAAGTGGAATATAATTTTCTTCTCTCTTTAAAAGTGTGGCACTGGTGTGCGTGGTAAGGGGAATTCTTTTTTTTTTATTTTATTTTTCTCCCCCCTTTTCAGAGTTTGCGGAAGGTATTTGATATGCGGGAGGACAGTTAATCAAATGATTCATAGTTCGTCATTCGGAATGGCTGATGGATGATGGTGTGTATGGGCTGCCGAATATAACTCCATTCGGAAAAAGGGAGCAACCATCCTTTTCCTCTTCTCCTATGCATTTTCATTGTGATGGATGAAGAAAGCCGCTTTAATCCCTGGAAGAGAGTCCCTCCCCACCCCCTTTTGCAGGCAAGAGAAAGGCCTCTTTTTCCTGGAGAGGTAAATATCGGTAAAGGTATGATGTGGGGATGGACAGACCCCCATCACTGTCCACGTGTCGGACTGGAGGAGTAAGCTATTTGCGAATAGTCCAGGCGTGAAATTTTTCATCAGACCTTTGCGAACCCCTCCCACGCTCGATTACGCACCCTATCACCCAGACAGGAGATATCCCCAACCTTAGTCTTCTCCTCTCCTCGGCTGACTGTTGTTATAAATGAAGCTCTTTTGCCGAAGCGTCCGGAAAGATTATTTTCAGATCGCCTGTGGTCAGTGTCTAAATCAGAAACTAAAAAAGCAACTTGTTGAAATAGAATATCTTGGTAGGTTTCAAATTAAAGTGATTTCTCATGAGACATATGAAAATATTATTAAAATGTAAAGATATTTTTTTTTAAATGTTTGATTTAAATCTAGTTCAATTGTAATAAAATTCCCATATAAATATAGTATTGAATAATTTGTGTAGAGAATGTTACTGAAAAAATTTACTTTTTTAGATTTTTTTGTAAAATTTTGTTTATTTTTTGGGACCCAACTTTTAATAAAGTACTATACATTTCATTACAGTAATTTAAGGTAGTAAAGGATTAATAAAGTAATTTACAGTAATAAAGGATTAATATTTCGCAAGTAAAATGAAATAACATCGTTAAAATAATCTTAAATGTAGTGTAAATATTTTACACTTTATAATTTTTTATGTGAAAAATCCAGTGTACATGTTAGCGAGCTCCTTTTTTCTACCCTGAAAAATTTTTCTTTTAACTATACATATTTCTTATATAGCACAACATACTAAGCAATTAATCAATATCATCATATAATATGAACGTTAGAATTATATTAAAACATTTTGAATTTAATTGCTTTACAAAAATTTATTGTACGCAATTTTTGGAAAATGTTTTTACTCAGCTTAACTTTTCTTATCACTAAAATACTTTTCATAGTTTAATACGACTTATATTTATCGTAACTTGCATGCATAATGTTCAAATAAATGTTATATTGGCTTGTAAATATTAGACTTATATCATTTGATTTTTAAATCTTAAAAAGTACACTAACAAAATAAAAATGTATGACTAAACTAATAGCACAATAATTAAAATATACAGAAGTACAATAAATAACGTACCATAAACTTTCATAGACATCAAAATAGAAGTTTATGTAGCTTTATTTGCTCATCAGTAAATACTGGTGCTAAAAATAAATTACGTTAATTGCTAAATTATTGTGTTTATTTGGGTTGTGTGGGAACCATTACATTATTGTTGTAACGGCTCCCAACCCAACGTTGAGGATTAAACATTGTTGTGATAAAAATATATTATATTAATTTTGTAAATAATAGACTTATATAATTCATTTTTGTTCTGAACGATTCATAAGTACATAATGCATTTTTGTAAAAATAAACTGCATTATAAGTTTTAAAGGTTTCAAAGGGAAACAATTTTTTTTAAAAAAAGTAAGAAATAAAAATAAATTGCTTTAGTTTATGCATTCTTGAGAACAATTTTGGAGAGTATTGGGAAACATATTTTTGAGGAAAAATAATTAGCTTATAATATATTTTATCTGAATTCATATATATATATACTCGTATAAAAATCACACATTTTAATGATTTCTTATGATTAATTTTGAATGCTGGGTGTTTTTTCAGTAAATTAATTTTTATACATGCACGTTATTGCGTTAATTAAAATAATACCTGCTCCAATATTTCTTTTTTTAATTTATAACATTTTTTAAATGATTTCTTGCTTTAAAGTATTTCCTAATAAAAAATGGTAAATTGATTAAATTATATTATTGATTTTGTATAAGATATATTATTAATAATTGATCTATTCATTTTAGCTTACTCTTTCGATTTTCTATAGTACAAATCCTTTGATTTTATTTCATCATCAACTTATATCACATTTTGTAAAAATTCGTTTTGCATCTGTATTTCTATTGAATGTATAATTTTATTTTTGAGTAACCGAATCTCCTGGTCAGTGCTATAAGGTCGTATTCTGCCATCTAGCGGTGAAAGGAATAATTTTTTTAAAGTGAATTGAATCACACCTATTTTGATTAGGAGATTGCTGATTTTGTGCTAACGGATGGTTTAATACATCAACTCCAAAAAACTTTTTATGAAAATTCCAAACTTTGATTTATAGTTATTTAGTTAATTATTTGGATTATTTTTAAAAATTGCTTCCTTGTTTTTTAGAAATAAAAAAAAAATGACATTTTTGAAAATTTATGTGACATTGCAAAATCAAATTAAATTTATGTATAAATTGCTAAAGTATTCAATCTCTTATATTCAATATACATATAGGTGCTCTGTTTTTGTTGTGTTATTAGTAGGGAAGCGAAATTCGGTAAAAGAATTTCTGTGGAAAAGTAACCGCGTAATTAATTATCATTACCAAACTGCTTGAAAAAATATTATAAATATTTCGCCAGATTAAATTGTTACGGAAATAAAATCTTAAAATTCCAGTTGAAGTTTTGGTCACTAATTCTTTCAAAATAATTTGGTTTTAAAGAATGTTTATTGCTATGTGTGTACTATTTAGAAAATACAATATTTGTTCGCAGATACAACATTATTTCAGAAATATGCATTGTTGATTGGATGCTTCTTTACGATTTTTTAATTCTTATGATTTGCACAAATTTATAATGCTATTGTAGTATGTTCTTTGAATATTCCAAATCGTCCTTCCTTTACAATCGAATTAAGTTTCACGATAAGTGTCGAAGATCCAATCACACGGCACAGTAACGTGATACGACAACAGAGTTCCTGCATTTAATACTTCCGTAGTTCCGCTATCGTGCTCGGTATTCCTTGTCGAATCCATATTCCGCTGCACTTCCCCTAAGTTCTTCGAGAAAATTTCCCTCTTCCTTAAACTCGATCGAACCGAAACGAAAACGATGATTCTCGTATACATTATGGACCATCTGTTCTGCAGAAATATGCAAAGCAAAGGCACACGAACTGCGGAGGATATCTTTCCCCGGTTCGCACGGCAGCTTGTGCCTTTTCGCGAGTTCCTGATATTAAAACAAAAGCCTCTTCCTCACCCACTTTCCCTGGAAAAGGGAAGTGAAATATATATATGGAGATAGATATTACTTTAAATTTATTAAACGGTTTCGGCATTCCGTCGCGTTTACACGCCGATTGTTGGACGACCGGCGGCTGAAGTCTCCCGAAGACTAGGACAACAGCTGGTTGCATCTTCCTGGTATAGGATGGAACATGCAGATTCGTTTCAGACCCTTCGGCCTGCATCTATTTATCCCTCTATAGATCGATGGGTGACGTTTTGACTTTCAAAAGAGTCTTCGATGGCAGTGGTGAGAATAAAGTTCTGGAAGATTTTCCCTACCCACCGAACTCTTTTCCCTTCTGTTAGCTTTCCTTTGTTCCCTTTCGACAGAAAGAGCTGGGTTTTATTATTATTTTACATATTTACCCTTCTCGTTTAAACGTTATTGAGAACGTCTCTTTTGCTTCTCTTTCTGTGTGATGGGATGATATTCTCTGTCGCTTCTTCGTTGTTATATCCTTGCCTTTCAAACTGTTGTTCCATCGGAAAGCTGTTGTGTTTGTGTTGTTTTATAAAAGAATTATTTTCTCCCTGTTTTTATTGTAACCTTTTCTGTTTTCTTGTTAATGTAAATCTCCTATAGAAGAATTGCTTATTTCTCTTGAGCTGAAGTGTTAGGCAATTGTGAGTGTTCGAATACCGTTTATTAAGTAAAATAAAGAACACGAATGTGTTAGCCATTTCTTATTGTTTTCTTGCATTTAATAGAATTTTTGAGGATAATTTTTGATGACGCATTGTTGACAGTCTAATACTGTATTTGTAAAAAACAATATTATAGAATTCTTTTCTTTTTTTTTTTTTTTTTTTTCTTAAACGTAAGAATCATTAGAGATAGGATTTTCGCGAGGCGATTCCATATAGTGCCGTACATGAAACTGAAATAATGCCAATGGATTCCAAATTATAACTTCATTTCATCTTCATTAGTGCATGAAATTAAAGAAAAGAGTTTGTTTAAAACCAAGTGTAAAACATTAAAACCTATTTTGTAATGAAGTTTTGAATTAACCACCTTTATGGTTCCAAACTTGGAACTGTCTAATATTAATAAGAACACTTCAATATAATCGGAAGAACAGACACAATAAAAATAAGTTGGATTATTATTTTTAATGTTTCTGCTACTTCCGATTGCAGTTAAGATGTAACTCCAGTATGATTATAAAAAAGTATTTTTTTAGAGAAATGTATGGGACTATAGGAAATTTCATGCTTTATAAATATTTTTCATGAACATATTTTTTCTTTAATGTAATGTATAATTTGTGATGTACTATATTTGATGTTCTATATAATGGTAATATATCTATTTATCGGTGGGCAATATCAAATGTTCCATAAGAATTGAAAGCTTAACCAACAAAAAATTTATATTAATTTAATTTTTCACGCATATTCATTTAATTTAATTACTTTATCTTTTCATCTATTTATTTTTTACACTTAAATAGGATTTTTAAAAAACAGAACCGTGAAAAAATTTTCAAGTAAAATGACAATTGCCACAGTAATTTGTCCCGAAAATTTTAATTTGCTGTGATTTTACATCGAATTCTTTATTTTAACTCGTGATCTAAGGAATATTTATGTGCAAAAGTAAGATTATTTATATTGAAAACTCAAAACGAAGTGCTTAAAAACATAATTTCAATGGTAATATACGGAGCATGTTTTATGCTGACAGATTTTGATTTTTAGCATTTTCCTAATTTAGTTGATTTCTTACAATGGATATTTTATTTGTATAAGGGACTCTCCTATAAATTTGAAAGAAAATCATAAGAAAGCTTTTCTATACATTTTGTATTTTAGTGTTCTCCTTTGTATTCTTTATTTTTACAATTATAAAACTCCCTCAAAATGTAAAACCAAAAACACGTTGCTTGCTCAATAGATCGAAAATATTAAAATTAATAACACGAAATAAACTCATCACACACCAAATTAAAAAAAAATTGAAAAGAAACATAATGAAAATTCAAGTTTTAAATCTACTAGAACTGCCATAAGAATCCAAAATGTAAAAATATTCAAGTGTTAAGTTTTCATATGAAATTTTTAAGAATCTTACAATTCTAAATTTTACTCAAGTCAGATTTTTAACGATTCTGAAACTACTATATAATCTTTAATGAATTCTTTTTTATGACTATTGTTAGTTTTTTTATTCAATTTAAAAAATATCAAAAATTTGGTATTTGTTGTTACGGAATTCTATTTTTACTTCATTAAATGTGGCATATTTATTTAAATTTAGGGCTATACACCTTTGCATTTAGCAGCAATGTTTGGGCGTGAAGAAATAATGGAAGTTCTCATAAATACATATGGTAAGTTAAATATTCTTTAAAAAAATGTTTTATCTACTTTTCTTTTAAGATGAAACATTATAAATATTTAAAAATAAACATGAATTATCACATATATTAAAAATTAGTAATATCTTAATGATTATTTAAAGTATTTCTATGTAAATAGTAAAATATTTATCATGAATAATCATTATAAATTTTTTTCTATTTATATAGATATTATAAATATTTTACTATTTATATAGACACCTTAATGATGAATCATTAAGATTGAAAAAATTCTATACATACTAGTAAAATTTACATGCCTGTATGTACTTAAATCTGAAAAATAATTTCTTATTTCTAAATTTTTAACGCTATTATATGTTGGACATGTTTATTTGCTTTTTACATTACCAATCAGGAATACACAATCAATGTTAATTATTGAATGGTTTGTAATTTAGCCTTTATTTCAGCAATTCGTGTATATTAACTCCTACGTTTAGCAATGATATCTGTAACGGTTTATAATCCACTTTAAACCATTAATTGAGAAAATCTTTAGAAGTAAAACGTGACTCACGAAAATGATGAACCAATCATTCAAAACATTTTGAATTCACAAAAATTAATTCATATTGTTGAATTGATTAACATGTTTGTATTCAATTCAGCAATTCATGAGTTTTGTTTTTGTTACGGATGATAGCTGTCCGGGATCCATTTTTAGTTGCGAATCTCAGTCGCAACAGATTATATTTTTCATAAATAGGGAAACGAAAATCAAATTTTAAAAGTATAAACCCTCTTCTTAAATATTGCATACCAGCAATATAATGACTAAATTAGGTGTATTTTGATAGCTAGCTATAAAATAATTTATTTATTTATTTTTGAGAAAATATTTACTATAAGGTATAATTTTTAAAAATATTTATGAATATTTGAGGGTGCGTAATGGATGGTTTATCAGCTAAAAATTGTCTTTTAAACTTTTTAAACGTATCTGCCTTTTGAAAAAACTTTTCATAAGACGAATATTTATTTCTCTCTCTCAAAAAAAAAAAAAAAAAAAAAAAACAACTAATAAATATCAAAATTTTTTCTTAAGAATTTAGTCTTGTGACTGGGTTACGATTTTAAACTAATAAAACGTTTTTAAATCTTATGACTTTTAACTCATAAAATTCAATATTATACCTCCCGTATCCAAGTGACAATTTAAAATACTTTTTAATATTATACTATTTGTTATAATTTACTGTTATAAATACTATTTGTTAATGTTATACTATTAGTAATAATAGACACTTCTCATACAAAGACAATATTTTTATTTGTTCATGATGAAAAAAGCCTTTATATAAAAGGCTTAGCATTTTTCTATGGTTTCTTCCAATTGAGACTATTATTTCTCTATTAACGTCAGGTGTACCAGGATTATTGGTTCTAGTAATCATTCTAAATTGCTGTACCTTTATAAATTTTCTTATAATAAAAAAAATAATTTCACTTTTATTTTTTTGCATCACTTTTTGCAGTTTCAAGAAGAGCAAAATATGCTACACCCATTAATGTTGAAACAAAATCTTTGGAGTCATGTCATCTTTAATGCGCTGGTTTTTCTCCTGTAGGTCGTAAAATAAAAATGGCCTTTTTCAATATGTCTGCCGGCAGTTTAAGTGCAAAGGAAAGAAGAAATATCTAGAACTTATCGCCCTATCCTTTATCATCTTGAAAACTATAAAATAAGTGTCGACGCAGCGCGTTTGTTTTTACGACAAATTTCAAACAGTCTGGTAAAAACGCTCCTTCTTTTAAAATTTTTTTTTCTAGTTACGATGCTCTGTTTACACAATGCTTGAATTTTTACATATGCATTGAGAGACAAACTTTCAAAATTGCAATCTTACGAATCTTAAGTTGTTCTTTTGATATATGATTAAATGAATTTAATATTGTTATTTTTTTTAAAATGAGGAAATAAAATTAGCACCATATAGAAAAATTATTTGATAACAAAATTAAATATATCTAGGTTTATTTGATATGTTATAAATATTACCTTTCCCATTGCCTTTTCCCGGCGACTGAAAAATTGAATTAGTGTCTGAATTGTTAATCCTCTGCTATAAACGCAATAGATCACGCGTTCAACTTCAGCTACCGATGTGGTAGATTATATTGTTCCAGAATCTATTTCAAACCACAAATCCTGATTAAATTAGCCGAGAAAGCACCAAATAGTTAACACTGTGTTCTTGTGTTTAACAATTCGTGAATTCGAATTGATGTTGCTATCAGTTTGGAATAAGTTTTAAACTGGAGGTCTTGGCGCAACTTGTATTATTTTGGATCTTGGGATATAAAACCCAACCTCAAGTCTTAATGTATATAGATAAATTAAACTGATCAAGGGCACACAACAACGTTAATAGGTTTGTAAATTTGAATGTCGTTAAATACATAAATTGATTGTTGAGCTGTATCACAATGTGCATTCTTAACTTCCACACTTCAATCACAAAGGAGCGATAGACCCTACGAGTTATAAACTTTCATAAGTATATTCCCCACGATTATCCTTCCTAAACTCCATCTATAGGCCCCGGTCTAATTAGAACTCGTATTTTAAAAATTTCCGTTTCTTGACAAAAAAATCAAGCCGAATCAATCCTTTTTTTTTTAAATTTCTAATGCCCATCTGCTGTAAAATTTCCACCTTTCAGCACTACACGGGATGAAATTGATGATAACTTATATAGTGGTCCACCCGCTCCATGGACGTTGTCCCGAAAGTAATTAGGTCATTGTAAATTAGAAGCAGAGACCAAGCCTGAACCTTAAAGCTATCATTTCCCATGGAAGACATTGCGATTACGACATATTTAACTTGCCCCAGCCACCATTAGCGAGCACTACGGATCGTCGATCGTGCCGAGATTCCAACTCACTGCCTCCAGATTGGACGCTCTAACCAACCTGCAGCTTCTCAGATCAATCATTAAACTCCATATATTTTGGTTTCAAAACACATGGAGACACAAGAATGGTTAATTCATCAGGATTCAGCACGTTTTCTATGCTTTAGAATTAGATTATTCTTTGATGATGTAACGAAAAGTCAAATTCAAAATGCCCATGACAAAATCACTGCCACTTTTTCTCATCATTTTTTTTCTATACTTAAAATGCTATGAAAAAAAGTTATTCATAAGTATTTGGCTACAAATGTGAAATAATTTTCTTAAATGCTCTACTTGAAAAACTGAAAACGAAGTACAAGATACATAATTTGTAAATAATGACGTCTTCTCAAAGCATTAATTTTAACGACGTGGTACAAATCAATCATCACAATTTCTATCTCAATGTCATGGGAAAAAGGTATGTTTCATAATCGTTAATTTTTAGATTTTCAATAACTTTTGTATTTGCTGCAATAACCATTATTTTGTTATATTACCGTTGAAAAATTAAAATTCTGAAAGTCTCATATTATAAGATCATCTTCAATTCAATTCAACTGTTGAAAAATATACATAATAGCCTATTATCTAAAAATTTGACTTCTTTTTTAATTTAATTTCAGTAAAGTGGTTATTTTTTCCAATACTGGCTACAGTCAACCATGTTTCACTTTGGCCGTTATAGTTCTTCGCAATAAATCCGTTTCTTTATCAGAATCTATAGTTTAAATCTGAATCATATTGCGGACCTTTTAGATTCGTATAGTTTGGATTTAACGTGTGTGTATGTGAATAAAACATATTTTCAGTATTATGTGTAACTATCGATAAGAAAAAAAAAATTAATTTCTTTTCACGTGAAAATGTTTGCATAAACTTTTCGTTTTTACCAGAAGAAAAAATATTTACTGCATATCTGTTTGAAATTTTTTTTTAATCTAAGAAGGTGGGTGAATCGAGAGATCAGCTATTATTTATGCGTCCGAAATGACTCTAAACTGACTGAAACTTATTTGAAGTCAACAAGCTTTTCACTTAACTGCATATTTCTATCTCGTTTTTCTCACTGTGCAACTCGTACCGATAAAGATGTCGTAAACTGTTAGATTACAGTCCCGAGGCAGCTGTTTCAGCTATATTTCCAGGATCAAAATCTTAGTTTATGTGGAAATAAAATCTTTCCACTTGGCGCCAATGATTTCACATGTTTCTGTTTGTCTTGGCTTCTGCTAAAAGACTCAGTTTAATTTTTTGGCGACGAATTAGGTAATGGATAGAATTAGAGATTTGTTTCTTGGTACCACCTGATTTAGGTTTTAGCGAATTTTATAACTCAAAAGCCAAATGTATAATATCTACTTCAGTTTCTTTTATAAATTGTTTTTCAGGTTATAAATGTTGGTGAATATATGAATTCACTTCGATTTATTTATAACTGCATTATCTGCCTTATAAATAAATAAATTATTCCTAACCCCTTTGAAGATTACGAGTATTTTTTATCAATGACCAGATATTTTTATCTTATAAGAGTGGAAATAATTTTTTTTGTTCGTATTTATTCGACGAAGTAAAGATAAAAACATTTATGAAAATTTTCAAGGCAATCAATGAAATTGGAACAACGTAATTACATTTGTTTTATACTGAAGTTTCACAAAGCATTTTTGATTATTTGAGAATATTTAAGTTTTTGTTTTAGTCAAAATTTTATTATTCATATCACATATATTATCTCACGTTTCTTAATTTTAAACATTCCTAAAATATGATTGCGTCATTGAGTATGGAGGTAGGAAAACCAAAATACTGAGTAAAATAAACTATACATTGTAGTGAGTGAAAATGAATTGCTTTAATGGAATTTTAAATTAAATAAGTCATGATCGGTTGCAATTAAACCTTTTTCGCGGTCACTAACAGCACACAAAGTTTATTCGACCAGTATCTACGCGTCTTAAATTAACTCCAAACCATTATCAAAACATATGATCTATATAGTAGTAGAAGCAGTTTTTTTTTCTTTCATGTACTAGTATAGAAGAAAAATAACTATTTGGCTAAATTTTATGTGTTGAATGTATTTTTATTAAAGTATATTATATATTGAAAGTTATTTTATATGTTACAATTCTGTCCCATTTGGCTTCCAGAATTTCCCAAAGTTGATATAGTTTAACTTCGGATAGTGTAACCTACGATAAATATAATCCTGGACTACATGTTTTTGATTGGCGATATATTATGAGAATAAGAAGACTAAAGGAAGAATCTATTCTGATGGGTAAAGAAGAGCTCTAGATCTTTGCATTCCATGCACGGTCGAGAATTATTTTGGAATGATGGCAAGTACCGAATGTATGGGAATACTCTGGGTTGATGCTGGATTAGTCTAGGATGCATTTGTTCAGTGTACTAGCAATACGTAATAGAGGGTTGCGGATTTGAAATCCTATACCATCCCCAGCATTGGAACAGTATGGCAACGCAACAATTCCACAGTCTTACAACGGTGTCTCTAGACGTGAGTCCTAACATCGTGTGTTGTAAGCAGGAGCAGGATTCGTCAGTAAAGACGATGGCATTTCATTCCGTTCATGCTCGTCATTCATTGTACTTTTGGTGGCGCAAAAGCCTGCGGTTTTAACTAAACGAAGCTCTTGAAGACATTCGATTTCGTTTCCAGTTGAGTGGAATGGTACAAACGTACGCCGAATGATGCATAAGACTAAATCTATTGTTATTGTTACTTATGGCTAAAAAGAACCCAATCCATCAGCATCTGGCCATTCGCAAACACATTTAAATTACAATAAAAGAAAAAAAAAGTTAAAAACCAACATAAATCAATTAAAATTCTAAAATTTCAAAAGATTAAAAGAGTCTAAAATTTCAAAACTTAAAATGCTAGAGGGAGAGCATGTAAGTGGTCAGGATGTGTGATCCCTCGCCATCCAATATAACTTGCAAACATCACCTCCTTGTTGAAGAGTAGGGTCCTGGCCTGGGCAGACGAGTAGATGGTCCCTATTCATATTGTTTACCTTACAGATAGGACAAAGGCTACTGGTCAAGATGCCAATTTTCTTAAGGTGTTCAGCTAGGCAGTTATGACCAGTGCTCAATCTAAAATTGGCCTCGGCCTCTTTACGTTGTCTGTGACCGAATTTTTTCCAATCATTTTAATATTTGCCCATAGTTTGTCTCTGGATTTATTAGACAGGTTCTTATTATAGTTCAGCATGATCCATTCTCTTATGTCTTTTTAGAGAATCCAATAGAATAGTATTAGCTTCTATATGTGTTTTAGTGCCTTTCTTGACCAAATGGTCCGCTCTTTTATTACCATCTATGTCCACATGCGATGATATCCATTGAAATTCTACAGTTTTACATTTCAAATTAAGTCCCCGTATAATTTGTTTTATACTAAATCTATTGTGTTATCTATTATTCTTCCTCTGTCAAAATCAGAAATTTGTTGGAAAGACGTTTGATATCTTCAAGAAGGCATAGTTAAACAGCATACGCAGAACAAAAGTCTTGCACTTTAAATTGGATATCTTCTTTCTCTTTATATCGTATATGATGTCGCACTACTGTCGCCTATGATGTGCCTATGTGCTTCAATGCTAACGATTTGTATATCTTATCTCTATAACCAAATGATGTAAATTTTACAAGGTTTCCCATCTTCCTTTAGGTTTTGCAATTTAGGTAATCAGCAGTGTAAAATAAAAGCAATTTATCCTAAAGGAATGAATCTCATTAAATTGCATAGCTATATGGGTACAAAAAAAAGGAGAAAAGCAAATTATAAATTAAGCAGTCATTGATTTAATCAATGAATTAAACAACAATGAAAATAAATGATAAAAACATTTTTGTTCCTCTTGTTGATCCATGTACGATATAATAGAATGCTACTAAATGTGGATTGTCTTTGACAAGATATTATATATTAAACAATCGGGTAAAATTAATCCTTATAAATTTACATATCTTCTTTTAAAGAGAAATCATTCTCAAAAGCATTTTATTTCTTCTTGTTTTTAGCGTTTGTACTTTTTTAATCCTGCAAGTAAAATTCATTTTTTTACATATATTCTATTGGAGACAACTGAAAGTACTTTTGAAATAACCGATCATTCAATTTTCCTATTTATTTATAGTAATGCTATTGTATTCTGAAAAAGTGAGAAATATTTTCAGTTGTAAAAATTCTTAATTTACATGTTCAGTGTTAAAATAAATTTGATGTTCTGTTTTTCAGGTTCTGATCCAAGTTTAAGAGACTATTCAGGGAAACGAGCTTTACACTATCTGCCCAAGAATCAAGCAGAACGTAAGAAAAAAGTTACATTTGCTCCTGCATGCCCTCAAAGGTCTTTTCGCTTTTGTAGAACTTTCCACGAATCATTGCCAAAAAAAAGTGCTATTTCTGCGAAAAGTCGCCTTTTTAGTTCACTATGCTTGCCTAGATTCCCAGACAAGCATTATGTTTAGCTCTATACTTCTGAATAACTTTATTCTCATTTAACTGCATGTTTTCTCGCTTGCTATTTCTTAAATTATTTGAAAATAGTACCATTCTTCTTATTTACAAATATATAATTTAATTTAAATTTCATTATTAATTGTTTCTAATTGCGTTTGATTTAAATTGGTTTAATGTATTAAAGTAAGAATATTAATTATTGTTGCACATTTTCTTATAATTATTTCTGTTGTTAAAAAATATTTCTGTTTGATTATTGCTTTTAATATAAAATCAATTAATCTTCGTGTGGTTGTTACTTTATTAGTGTATAATTAATATTACACTTTAATAAAAGCATTCACAAGACGAATACACCTTTGAAATTTCTTATAAGGGACTTTTTCAAACAGCCATAGAATTACTTATCGATAATTTTCATAAATATATATACAAAACAAGGGTTAATTATGTATATGCTCAAAGAACATCAAGAAGATAATTTTACGTCAGTGCTTTTGATGTCACTACTTTTTGTATTTCTCACATAATTTTAATCAAAGTTATTGTAGTTAACTTTGATTAAAATTATGTATTGATTTTTTCTAAGTTTTCGAAATTTAAATGGCACTTATAAATATTTCAACGATCTCTCGAAGTTTGAAAATTCTAGGCAAGCTATGAAAAGAAACATTTTCCTGTATAATAAAGAAATCATTTATTGCAAAATCGAAACTGAGAAAATTAAGGCAGTTTCGTTTTCTGTAAATAAAAGCATATAAACAATATTTATCATAGGATCACAATTGTTATTGAGTCTATGTAAATACACATTTATAATTTTTATGAAAATACTTCAACATATTTAAGAAAAGAAAACCTAAATTAACTTCAATCTACCACACATGGTACTCATGAAGATACTATTTGATACATTCTTTTGTGTGTGTGTGCTCCTGTTTATTTGTTCCCAATATTTTACTTCTTAGATTATAATTTTTATCCTTAAAAATTTAACAAACTTTTAATTTAAATTCATTAAATTTTAATTATAGGAATATGTGACTATAAAGTAACCACAAAAATATTCCATTATTTTATTTATTTTTTTAATGTTACCCCATCCAGACATAGAATTTCTGAAAACAGGTATAAAATGATTTTATTTCCATAGTAAAATGTTGCTTTCTTTTAAAAAAATTTCCATGAATTTTAAAAGTTTTATCTTTTAAAGAAAGGAGAAACGGACAGCATTTCAATTCTCTGTACGAAAGCTGAATTGCCCAACGAAAGCCATCTTCTACGATACAGCAATCGACAAAATGCTCTCCACTGTCGCCTCCATTTCTCCCCATGCTTTCAACAGACTATTCAACTTGAAAGAATAGTTGAAAAGGAGAGAGTCTACTAACAAAATCCCTGAGTCAATCCCTAAGTTATCTGAGTAAAACCATTTCAAGCCATTCTTTTTCTTTTTCACCACTTCTTGCCGCAGAGAACTTCTTTATCCATGTATCGAACGAAGAACCCAAAAAGAGGAGATCTTCCAGCAATTTCATCCCCGCCCACCACCCTGATCCAGTGTTATACAGGTCCTTAAACGCTGGTCGACAGGCACGGCTTTTTCCTTTTGGACGAAATGTTTGGGAACGTTGAAATCTATCGACGTCTACCGGATTCAGTTCCCAGTTTGAATTTTTTTCCCTTTTCTGGCTTCTCCTGTTGGAAGAATCCTGGTCGACCAGAGAGCACCATCCATCACCCACGTGACAGCTGCTTCTGGTGGTAGTTTGCATGTGAATTGGATCTAAGGCAGAACCTTCTATCCTAAATCTCATCCACTCCAGGGAAGAGAATGGGGAATTTGAGACAGACGACCGTTTCTTTTACTTTTCCAACCTTTTATTTATTCAGTCCCTACCTGGCAAGCACCCTTCCTTCTTTTTCTATCCTTTTCTCGCCCACCAGGGATCTTTTTTTTCTCTTTCTGTCTTCTCTTCTTCCCCCTTTTGTCTACTTTTTTTCTGTTACTTTCACTCACCATCTCTTGAAATTCTCTGGAGGAAACTTGGAATTCCTTCCCTGGAAAACACGACGTTTTCAATAATGGATTGACTTTTTCCGGATTTATATAAAAGATAAAAAAGTATCTTATATATCTTACTTTTTAATCGTCGATTTATTTTATTACATTTTCCTGAAAGATTTACTTTTCTCTGTGGTTCTTTCAGATTTTTAGTGGGAGATAATCTTTCTGATACTGATTATTTCCCTTCTACTTTACTTATTTTTTCCCTCTTAGAAAGAAACCCTATTCGCGGGAAATCTAATCTAATTGGAGTTCCCGTAAAGATCATCAAGTTAAGTAATGTGCTCACAATAGCTGACGTTTTGAGCTAATGGATATCTGGTTTTTTGCAAATTTTTCTACTTAATGTTTTAGTGCATTTTATTTACTACTCTTCCTAATAAATGAATAGAATTTTTTGGCAAATAACGTTACTTAATTAAAAACAGATAATTAAGCATAATTTTTTTAGAATTAATATTACATATAAAATCTAAAATACCAGTAAAACTTGTAAATAACAAAAAAAATAAATAAATAAATAAAATAAAAAAAAAAATAAATAAATAAAAATAAAAACTCAAAACAAAATATTTATCAAATTATAAATAAGCATATGATATAAATGCTAAGACGTTCACATTAATTTTCAAGACACTAGAAACAGATTTAAAAACTATGATATTTAGCAGAGAAATCAAATTATAGCTCTACTCTAGTCTTTTCACATAAGTGTAATGTGTGATTATTACAAATACAATACTTTATTGATTAATTTGGAATGAAATTGTATATATATATATATATATATATATATATAATTTTTTATCATTTTTCTGTTTCCACTTATGATACTTGGCCCGCCCATCTGGGACTGAGCGAATTAAATCAGAAAAAAGTGTTCGCCATTTTGGAATAGAACCTCCTCCACGAAGGTGGAAATTCGACTTAGGCTCAAAAATGACAGCATCATCTGCGTCTTCCAATTTAGAGATAGGAAGGCCCAACGCCTGGCTCTTATCACTCCCAGAAGTATTAATTTGGAATGAGGATATTTCGACCAGACATATTTTACTTTACGTGCCCCAGTCGCCATTAGTGAACACAATGGACATTCGGATGAACCGAGATTCGAACTCAATATCTTCCGGTAATGAGAACGACGCCCTAACCAACCAGGCCGCTGCGACCCTGTTTCGTTTATCTAGTTTTTAAAGATACAAATATTATTTATAAATTTTTGTCTAATTTTTAAAATTTTTAACCATTTTAATTTAATGCAATATATTTTTTAGACAAACAGCATTGCAAAAGTAATTAAAAAATTTAGATTTTCGTGCTTCGGAAAGATTAATTAAAAATTTGTAATGTTTCTTAAAAATAACAACATTACAAAAATTTCATTAAAAGATCTTACCTTAAATATTACACTACCAAGAATACTTGCGAATCTAGAATCGTAACTTGCCTGTGAAAATTTTTTAATTTCTATTGAAACTAGGAATTTTTGTTGGTCATACACTGCGTGTTGAGTAATGAATAGAATGTTTAATTATCTTAATGTTTTGATCTTTATTTACAAGGTAATCTACTCCGTCTTATGAATTTGCATTTTAATCTGTATTAGTAGATCGACTGTATATGATCCTATCTTAGTTCTTATCTTTACTACAGAATCATTTTTTTGGTTTTGTTCTTACCATGGATGCAGGCTGAGCTGAGCTTCGTTGCAACAGCTCCTGTTTTAGATTCCTTTTCGAATAGTTCGAAATCCACTTTAAATTGAAGATCCTAGCCTAATAAGTAATCGTGTATAGGAAATGACCATTGATGACAAACAAATATGCTTATAGATATTTTTAGTAGTTTATAACTCACTTTAAAGTATAAATTCCAGTTGAATATTTTCACATTAGCAAAAAAGTAAATATAAAACAAACTAATTTAACTTGCGTTTTGAGATTTTTTTTTTCAAGAAATCGCTGTTCGAATCGAATGTTATCGCTGAACGAAAATTGAATATGTTGTCATAACGAAACGTCGATAAAATAAAATAAATGCATGAGCTCTGCATTAATTTATAACTTTTAAACAAAGGGATGAGGAAATTGATATTTCGATTTTCTTTAGCGAATAATTTAGAATATTTTTATTTGCTTTCTGAAAAAAGTATTTGAATGGAGGCATGAAATTAAAAATATATTTGTACTTGGATTTATAAGAATCTATTCGCACATTAATATAATTGATTATCCGTTTTTAATTTTTTTTATTCTTATATTTTTATTTCATTCCCTACAATTGGATTTGATCACGGCTCGAATCACAAGAAGTAATCCTGAATGCTATGCAGTAATGTTCTTTCTATTATGCCATACAGTTAATTTATGTATTTTACTTCAGATTGTCATTATACACACTTGTATTCTATTGAGATACTTATGAATAATTTTCAAGTTTAAAATATTCAGTATTGCATAAAATAATTGTACATCGTAATCTCAATTGGCTACATTTTCGTTGCTAGTTTTCTGTTTAAAATATTAACCAAGCAGGTAAAAAAGAATTCTATTTTTAAATTATACTCAAAATATTGTTCTGGGAAAATACAGTGCAAGGTATGGTAAATAGATCAAAACAATTACCACATGTTCCCAAACACAATGTGCTGAGAAAAAGTAAATGGTATTTTTTTCTTATGTTTTTATGGTTAGACTATACTTTAGGGTGCCCCTTTGATTTTCGCCAGGTTGTGATCGCGATTGATCGCCAAGCTGGGCAAAACCCAATCGTATTCTGATTGCAACAGAGCAACTGATTTTTCTATGAAAAAAAAAAAAAAATCGCCAATAAAATCGATAGTTAAACAAAAATCACCATATTTGCCAAGGGGCACCCTAAAATATAGTTTTACCATTATTATTTCTTTCAACAAATTATTCTAATTAAAGTTGTGAAACCAATTCTCTCCTAAAAATTATCTGTTGCAGTTCATATTTTCGAATTTAATGCAAAAATATAATTACTCAATGGCATTGGTATGCATAAATATAATATTTGCATATACTTGTTTATTTTAAAATTATAAATTTTCATGGTAAATATATATATGATATTCATCTTAGAATTCGAAAAGAATTTTGAAATCGAGTGAATTGCGTCAGGATGGTATGGGCGCAGGGGAATTGAAAGGTAAATGTGTATGATTATTGATAGTTTCCAAGTTCTTCCTTTACTCTTTGTTTCAATTTTATATCCGTCTTCCTTCCCTCGTTTTTCCCTCGGCTTACTTTAAAAATCCCTCCAATAATACAAGTATTGATAGGGAATATATAAGGACCGAGTCAAAAACTTATTCCCTGCTCTCCCTACATCGTCGAGGGCCTTGTTCCCTTGCGACTCCACTGGTCCCTTATGTTTTATTTCTAGTCACAGCTCTATATGAGTTTCAGGTGGTTGCAAAAGAGAAATAATAAAAAAAAGGTGATTGTTATCTAGTCGCCCCTTTTATATCTTCGATAAGCCCTACCGCATTCCAGTTTTGACATTTTTCAATAGTGTCTTTACCAGTTCCACCCTTAATGTTGAGAGTGGCTCCCCCAGGGTGGCCCGGTCCCTCTCTTTATAAAGGGGGACCCAAATCCCAAGGGCAGTTCAATCCCAAAGTGAAGTGTTGTCCTCTACGCTGTTGGATTCGTGTTTTTCAAGGCAAAGAAGCCAAGCGAAAAAATAAAAAGATGTGACACTGTCCCTTTTTTTCTGATAGATAGTTTCTTGTTTTAAGTCTCGTATCTTACGGGATACATATTGACATTTAGTATATATAGTATGAAATGGACTACTTTTTTTGTAGGATATAAGTTTCTAAGTTTTTTGGCACAACTTCCTCTGTTGAGTTTTTTTTCCCCCCATGAAAATATTGTAAGGATTGTAAAATTTCAGATTTTACTTTCCGTAATTTTATATTTTTCTTCGTAATAAATTCACTATTTCTCATTAACGACTACAAGTGAGATATTTGAGATTTATGATGGTTTATTGTGATTCAAAAAGAAATTTCTTAATTGGTTGGAATGATTAGTGCTCTTTTCTTTCTGTGGTATTTTCGTATGGTTCGTAATCCTTTTTAAACTATTTACCGTGCAAAATATAACTTTATACTGACAAATTATCCAACCACCCACTCTTGAGTGGATATTGGTTGGTCTAATATATGGTTAGCGTTCTGTGTTCAATAATTCAAAAATTCGATTCAAACCCTTTTTTTTTCTGCTGAAACGATTGTCTCTAATGACCTTAACTATTGCACAGTTCCACAAATCACTTTCTATTCCCGAGACAATCAGCTATTCAGGGTGAACTTCAGATTTTGAAGGGTGTTTGTATTTAAATTTTATCTAACGATAGATAATTATGATTTAAAGCAGCAATTTTTTTTCATTACATTAGAAAATTTAGAGAAATAATAAAAAAAAAAGGTTAGTTTTCATATAGATTGCTCTACTATAATTTCTTGCGTATGATGGAACCTGTTTTGTGTGTTATAAATTATAATAACAAAAAAAAAAAAAAAAAAAAAAAAAAAAAAAACCTCCTTACGTGTGAATATCACCTGAAAATATATATACATACAGATACATGTATTTGTGTTTTTCAGTTCTAATAAACCCTTTTCAAATTTTTTAATGGTATTAATAATCAAAAATTTATTCCTAGACTTTCCACAATCTTTTTTGATTGCTACATTTTATTGCTCAGAATCATATATATTGTCAATCTGAAATTCTAGTTATTGATTTACTATAAACTATATTGCTACCACTTTTATTTTGCAACTATTTTTTTCTATACATGATGTTCTGAAATATCTCCTACAAGTACAAATTACAATTTCAACGAATTGGATTAATTTACAATAAATATCACATACGGCCGTATTCACCAACCAGAGTTAAACGAGATTTCGGGGTAAAGGGCGAGTTAAGTCATGAAACGTTATTCACCACGAAAAAAAACAGCGATTAACTCGCCTATATGGATCCCTCGAATAACCCTACGATTTCGGAGTGTTAACGCCGAGTCAACAAACAATGGCGGACTTAAGCGATATGTCTGTTGACATTGATGTGCAAGATTGCTAGTCTATCAGAAGCCGTTTAACATGTCGTGTTCGGTTAACTCCAAAGTTGTTTTCCTGGGAATTTCCCCGCTTCGTGAATAAGAATTGGCGAGTCCTGCTAGAGTTGAGTTATATTTGAGATAGGCTACACTCAAGTAACCCAAGTTTGGTGAATACGGTCGTTAAAGATGGTCATATATTTAAAGCTCTCATGATTGTTATATTGCAATTACTGATAATAACCATTCTTATTTTTCATTAATTAAACTTTATATAGTCATTATATTTGATATCGAAACTCTTTTGAATAATAAACATTGGATTGGATGGAATGCAAAAATGTAAACAAACAAATGGTCGCAAGTATTACCCAAGATGCCTATCAAACTAGCAGCCAATCAGAATCTTTCTTACATATACTGCCGGGGTAACACTAGAGTAGCTTAACTGGCTCTTTACCTTAGTTTGTGAATAAAAATACGCGAGTCAAGCGAAAGTTTAGTCAACTCCGAGTTACGCCACTCTCGAGCTATCCCATGTTTGGTGAATACGGCCGCTAGAGTACTGACTGAAGCTTGGCATATTTACATAAAAACAAAACCTAAAACTCCCTAGTAGACTATGAATTCATCCACATAATCGGTCACTGGAGTACACCTGAAAAAAATATGTGTTTAGAATTTTTTCGGGCTTTTCTTCTCATTTGAGAATTGACATTTCGATGTCTCTGAAATTTCGTTTTAGAAAACGATATTCATGGTTTAACAAGTTTTTAAAAGTAATTACTTTTAAAATCTTAGTTCTACCAAAGTTTAAGCAAAAGCCTTTTTTTGTCATTGATGATTTTAGATGTTAAATTTAAAGAGTATTTAGAAAAATAAAGATACCATGACATTTTTTTCAGTGGTTATTTGACCTTATGACAATTCAACTTAACCGCCTTTTAGTGTATCTTAGTTTCCATTTACGCCATTATTAAAATACGATGAGGATGTATTTTTTCTTTCTGTATGCGTATTTATCAAAGTGGGTGCTTAGGAGTTTTTCAATTTATATTCCTTGCACACTGATATATAATTTTCACAATACAAAAATGCAAAGAAGATATTAAAAATGCTTACAACCATTGACCGATACGCTGTCGTGCTGAAGATCGATAACTGTTCTGCAATTCAGATTCTTATTTCTCTTTTGATTAGTATTTTTTTCTATGTGTAACAGAATTTTTTTCAATTGCTTTTTTCTAAAACTTATTTTATAACAATTTTTTTGAAAAAAAAATATTTACGAAATTAATTTCTACTCTAAATTTGGTTTATATATATATATATATATATATATATATATATATATATATTTTGCTCAAATATGATGTACATTGCATATTGCAAAAGAAAGTATTTTTATTCGGTTTTTTATATTTTTTCTAGGCTTTGTAACTCTGTTTCCAAAGTTGGCTTTTCCAGTGTTTATCTGCGGCAAAGTCATGGGTGAGTAAATATAAGTGTTTAATACAAATTTGTGTGTTTTGGTGTTACGTAGGAATAAATATTTTTACAAAATTTTGTTGTGTTGAAAATTGTAATGCATCAAATTACATTATTTTCAATGTATATTTTATGTCAAAAAATGAGGGGGGGGGGCATTGATATATTTGGAAGTATTTTCATGCTTCAAATAAATATATGAAATGCGTTCATGTGTATTATATATACATATATATGATTAACTTAACATATTTTTCATTGTAACAACAGCTGATACCAAATTTTCCATTCCTATTTGGAGCCAAAATGAAATATAAAATCGATATTGCCTAATTTTCTTTCGGCATTAAATAATTAGCATAAGGAAAGTCAATTGTAAATCTTACAATACTTAATTATAGCTACTTTTGGTCATTTTAGCTTTTAATAGGTTAACTTGTTGGTTATCTATATTAAAGGACAAAATTGGTGAGAAAATAAAGCATTCATTGTTTAACAAATTTTGTTGAATTGATTAGGCAGATGTCTTATGTTTCCGAAATACTACCAATTAAATCAGTCAATTTCTACAGCAATGTGATAAAAATATTACTTGAAGGTTTACCTAAATTGTACTCAATAATTATTTGTTTATTATTTATAAATGCATATTCGCTATATCTATTA
>JAPDSC010061062.1:7063-22351 GCA_026290005.1 Latrodectus geometricus
ATATATATATATATATACGTGATGCTACGGTGATTAGGCTTGTTAGGTAAATTGGTTGGATAGATGTCCTTCTATGTAGTAGAAAGATGGTAAAGTGTTCAAACCGGCTTAACCGTAGATCCGTCGTATTTACTATAGGTGGCAGGGGCTCTTAAAATTGGTCACGGTCGCAATACTTTCTAAGTGAAATGATACCTTTGGGGCTGACAGGTCAAGTATTTGAGGTCTTTCTACTTGTTTTCTGCTTCTTAATTACGAAGACTCTCACTGCCGGTTATTTCTAACCAACTGGTAGAACCTAACTCAGTGATAGGTACACTTAAGCATGCTGGTGCAGTATATATATACATATTTCACCAGCATGCTTAAGTTAACATTAATGATATATATATATATATATATATATATATATATATATATATATATATATATATATATATCATTAATGTGATGTCAAAGTTGAAGAAAGGAGATTCTTATTGTAATCTGAGGCTTTGCTCTGTTTGCATTGCTTAATTTTTAGACAGTTTATCCACTTCAATGCCCATCCATGTCTTTTATTCAGCCATTCATTCCATCGTTTATTTTTATTTTCTGATAATTTCTAGCAATACAGTCTTGATATTTGAAACACCACATACCTCTAGAAACACTTAAAAATTAAGAACTCTTTATCACAATTACTTAAGCTACTCAAGTTCTTATAATTTAACCTTATTGAAAGCCTGACATTTTACGTTTCTGACAAGCATCTAAGATAAAACCAATTATCTTAGAATTATTTTGTATAACAATAATAAACATGCCTTTCACTTTAAGAATCATAATTTAAAATAATGCTTTATAGCTTATAAAGTCCCTTCATAAATGTAACTTTTTTCACAGGTATTTTAAGTACATTTCATAACCAACTTTACTAATAGATGCAAAATCAAGTCAAAAGATTTTTACATTATCATGTTATAATTGCTATTTTTGGGTTGATTTGTGTTTCCTATAAATTTTTGAATTCAATAATTTTTAAAGTTTTAAAAAAATAACGGTATTTTTAAGATAAGCATGTGGAGAATTTTTTGAAATTTAAGTTTTTCAAAAAGGCCATAGATTTTTTAAACCATGAGATATAAAATATATTCTGATATTTCTCAACCAAGTAGTACCAAATTAATAGTTGAATGAATAGTGCTCTAGTCATTGGAATTGGATCTTTGGTTCGTATCTCAACTTATACTTTTATGCTCATAGTGGTTGAGAATCTACTTTGAGACAGTGTCTTCTGGTCTAATTAGTTATCTTGCGCAAGAAAATTACCGTTGAGAAACAAACAACAAAGCAAACTAAATTAACTCGCAAAGCTGAATTATTCTGCTGCAATGTAAAAATTACCCTATATGGTCAAAAATGAAAACAAAGGAAACAATTCATAAAATTTTCCGTTATAAGTTATTTTTATGGGTCTCATATTAATTTTACCCTGATGATACTAAATACTGAACATGCTAAACATTTCAAATTATGAGGTATTAAAAGTTTAGAAATGTTTATTAGCTCATCACATAATTTATGATGACTGTTTATTGCTGAATTATTTGAGTTTTAAATCTTTAGAAATCAATAATTTCTTGCTGCAAATACACAATTTATTACTTTATTTACAAGGGATACTATCAACCACACAAGACAGCTTTCTACAAAATGCCCCGTTTATTATAAATTATCCTGTTTCATTATCAAAAGAACGTCTTTTGGGGAGCCCTATCAAGTTTCTCCCTTGATTTATACTAAGCAGTATATTAGCAGTTATCTCTAACAGTTTAGACTCGTTTCTCTCTAATTAATGTAACATTACTCTTCTTCAATTTGCCTTTTCACACTTCTCTCGCTTCATTGGATAAATCGTTCATTTAATAATTGTTCGATGGTAAAGAAAAGTAATTGTATTGTCACCAACCATTAATTTCCGTAATTGGAATGTAGATAAACATGATGCATTTTCATTAATACTGACAGATAAAGTTTAAGGTTCAGTGTAGATAAGTAATCTTGGTGTACTTTGAATGGCGTTTAATTAAAAGAATGGGTGTTCAAAAATATTTAGCAGTGTTAGGTTTCTATTAGGTTTTTTTTTTCATATAGTATGCATATCAATGGAAATTAAAAAAAAAACATACTTTTTAAAAATTTAAATTTTTTGAAATGAATAAAAAAGTTATGAACTAAATAAAAATTAATATATTTTCAAGAGTATAAACTTTACTTATTATTTATAAATTCATAATATTTACATCTAATTACATACGCTTACATGATATTAACATATTATTACAAATATTTACATATATTTATATAATATTTTCATTATTTATTTAAAATTAAGAATAAAATTAGTTAATAGTTAATTTATAATATTTACTTATTATTTATTTTGCTAACAAATTTTATTTTACTTTATTCTTTATTCATTACTTGATTATATGAATTAATTATGAAATTACATTGTTTGAAAAAAATAACATGGTTATATGATACTTCTTAATAAATAATAAAATATTAATATTTTAAACTGTTTATCATTTATAACTATTTTGTTAATTTATAAAGATTATAATTGCGTAGCTACTTATAACTTGACATAATATTTTCCGTTTCTATGGCCCAAAAATTTCAATTCATTTATGCAAATATTTCTTATCTAATTGCACCTAAAACCAATAATTAAAACTTTTTAAGTTGTCAAAAATAAGTGATGTCATATGCTGCTTTGGCTATTTGATAATCTATAATATAATAGAATTAAAATATAAGTTATACTTTGTACATTTCTGAGCAAAATATTCAATGAGGATTTAATCTTAAATTTGTATGTAAAATGTATCAATTTTTTTAATCCTTGAAATAAATTCTTTATAGCATTTCTGAAAAGTAATTAAATGCAGTATTATCAAAAAATGTCTCGTAAAATTAAATTATTTAAAATTTATATTTAGTTTGCAGTATAAATGTCTCTTTACAAATTCATCTATATGTGACGTGTTTTAGAGCTTTGAATAAGCTTTGAAACATAAACTTTGTTCTGAGTCATTGAATTTAATTACCGGAGTGTAGAGATGAACACACACAGCGAATTTTGTCCACAAATCATTAATTCTTGATTAAAATTTGGGTGAGAGCCAAGTCTGTGACTGAAACGGAGCAGAAAATATCTTTGCCTGCTTAATAAACAAAGAATTTAAAGTTTAATTATTTACGAGCTTTAATTTGCCAAACATTGTTTATGTGATATAAACAAATATAAAAAAAGGCTAAAAAAGATAATGATTATCAAAACAATCGTAGAGATAGAGATTTAATTTAAATTAATTCAAAATTGACATTGAAACTCATTTTTTAGGAAATGCGTGATAAATATTTAAAATATATTTTTTCTGATTTGTTTGGAATAATTTCATATAAAATTCTTTAAAAATGTTTTGGAATATTAATTTTTTAAAAATTGAATACATTAGTTTAATGTAATGAATAATAATAATAATGAATAAAATATAATATTGTATTCCTTTAAAGTTTAATCCAAAGGAAATAATATTTTATATAAACCTATTTGAGCAATCATTTCTGAATTATTCTTTATTCTTAAAAAACAAAGCAAAGAATTAAAAAAAAGTATTCAACCATATTAAATTTTTTTAAAAAATATGTTCAAAATAAGTAAATTTTTTTTATTTTTCTTACAAAATGAAAAGTAACATATTATGTAAATTATGTAAACAAGAATTATGTAAATTCAGAGCCCCAAGTACACATTTCAAAATAAATTTCTTCTCCTTTAATTATAGCAAATGCGTACTGTTCTTAGAAGAAATCTCTTTGGAATTCTTTATAACAAATATGTAGTTTTCATTAAATCTCCTTTAAGTGTTTTAAAAAAAATCAAAAAAGTTTTCCTGTGTTATTTCTTAAATAATTTTATACTATTATATAATTTCAAAGATATCTCGATAACTTTGAACTTTGTAAAATAGTTATTTCCGTTAAAACTGTTTATTTTGTTGTTAAATCATTTACTCAGCTACTTTCCTATCAAATAATTTATTTATTTTCTTAAAATACCAAGTGAGAGAGAAAAGTTCTCACTCAGTTTCATTGCATGTTGAATTAAAATTGCATGGCGAGTGATCACTTTAACCAATACGAATAAGCCTTTCTTTGCTCACGATAAAAGAATCAAACATGTGTACATCCAGATCGTTTTCTCCACCACAGCATACAAGTTAGACTAAACTCACATATTATATTCTTTGTTCCTTTACGTGCGATTACACCCACGTTTATGTAACCGATATACGTTATCGGCTGCCGTTTTACGATACGTGTAGTTCGAACGATTGAACCCACTGGCTCAACCCCAGGGAACTGAAAAAAAATATAAGCCAGTAAAGCAAAAAAAACATATATATTGGAAGCATATAGAATACGAAAAAGAAAGGCAAGCGTTTTCCACCACATTTTTTTTCTCTTTTTTACCTTAGGTCGTTACCTAGTAATGGAACAACAGTTACCATCATGGCAATAACATTTATTACGAAGAGGTTATTTCGTAAATATACTGCCGTTCTTCTTCACACATAACAGAGTGAGACCATGAAACATGTTTGTCTCTTAGTATGAGAATAGTAATGAATTTTTTCTGAGTATTTTATTGTTGCTGTCATTTCTACCGCGGAAGAAGTATACGAAACAACACACCTTTCGCTTATACGTGACAGCGATGAGATATCAAATAATATATTTAATGTGACTACTGTAGTTGCTTTTGGATTACTTTAGCATCTGTATATGGTGCAACTGGATTAAAATTGGAATATTATTTATGATATTTATCATTATTATATGTATTTATGATATATATTTCTTAAATGATAAGAAGAATACTGATACAGTATTATTTACTAATGAAAATATAAGATACATTTATTGTTTCTATATACAAATTATTATTTTATTTATATTTCTGAAGTGTTTTGTATAATTTAAATAAATCTGACGTAAATGTTATATACTTATACATATGCTAAATTATAAATTAAATTTTAACTAAGTAATAAAACTATTTATGCCAAAATTTCCATAAAATTAATAACAAAATTTCATTACATTATACATGAATGAATTAAATAATATTTATTAAAGCAGTCACACAATAAAGAAAAAAATATGTTTGCATTGAAAAAAAATCTGTCTAAAAATATTTCCTTCTTTCAGAATACATTTCATAACAAAAAATAAAATTATGTGCTTGCTGGTTTTGCTATAGGTAATTCAAACTGAATTTTAGTTGAAAATATCAAATCAGCTTTTGAAGTATTTATTATTTGGCTTTTTCTTAATTTTATAAAATACAAATGTTTTTGCACGTCAATTTCCCAGTAGATGATATAAATTTTTAGACAGTTTGAAGTGTAAATTTGTTTTTTTAGTAAGTTTATTTGAAGATATGATTTTTCACAAACGTTTGCTATACATTTAAAAATAAATCATAAAATACTAGTAAAAGTGTATATTAAAGATTTCTCTGTTAGACAATTTTCTTTCATTTTATAATAATACATATAAAAATTACATGATGATGTTTTATGAATAATAATTACACATTTAAATTGGTAACTAATTAAAACGACGCTAATTTCTTCAAACCTCGTGTGTAATAATAATTGCCGAAATGACTTTTAATTAATAATCGGTTTTCTGAATATTTACTATTCAATCTTCCCGTTCAGTGTTGTCAAATTAATGAATTCCATTGGTTTATATATATATATATATATATATATATATATATATATATATATATATATATATATATATATATATATATATACACAGAAGAACTGACACTTATGTTTTTAAACTGATAAAAGAAAATAATATAGCTTATTCAGTTATAATTGATTACGTACGATATTATATATTACGCCACATTTGATTTTCAGATGAAATTAATTAAAGGTGCTATTTATTTTCTTCAGCTCAAAATGAGGCAAAAAAATTCTATAATTATGATTTGCGTTTTTATATTCTTCAAATTCAACAGAAATTGTTATTGAGAATGATTAATTATTATATATTATTATCAACGCATTTTTAGTTTGAAAAAAAATCTATTCAACAAAACAATAGTCCATGAATATTTTTTTTTCTTTTAGAACCTCGCAGTAATTCAAGACCCCGAATGGCAGATACAAAAATGCAAGTATATGGGCGCAGAGGTGACTTGATAGCCCTTCCTTGCGTTGCCCATGGCTATCCGCTTCCCACTTACCGATGGTTCATCCAAGAAAATGGGCAAATGAGACCTATTGTTCCGACTCACAGGATATCACAATTGGAGGGCACTCTGATCATTCAACAAGCCACGGTGGCAGATAGTGGCCACTATGTTTGCCTAGCTAATAATAGTCTTGGAGAAGAACGGGCCCATACTCGTTTACTTGTTACTGGTGAGTACAATATTATATTATGACTATTGCATCAAAATATAGTATGAGTTATTTGTAATGATTTTCAAATTTTCCTGACATAGTAAAGGGCAACGTTAAGAAAAATTACCATCAGTAATTCCAGTAATAATTTTGGTATTCTGAGATGATGTTAATATTTAATCAGATAATTTATGTCAACATGCTTTTGATAAAGTACTTATGTTATTATTTTAAACTGGTTTTGTTTGGTGTATGGCAGTGACATTAACGATTTGTTTGGTTGATCTTACTTGAGGATATCCACTGTCATTTCTTGCAAGAGATTGTTAAATCAAGAGGAATTTATACAGTTTAAAAAAAGTATCTATACAGTTCAAAAGAAGAATCTGTACAGTTTAAAAGGAAAATATAATAATTTAAAAGTTAATAAACTATTACGAAATTACACGTCATACGTTCAATTTATTATTCAGCAAACAATGGTATATCCTAACACAGTTTTGTCTGCAGCACATTATCTAAATTTGATGTTTAAGAATTTAAAAATACCATAAAGTATTCCTTATTTTAATCTGTATATAAATCCATTATAAGCTCCTTCGATTTATTGAACACATTAAAATTGAACATTTTATGTTCATATTTATATTTGTTACCTTACTGTTCAAATATCTTTGGACTATATCTTTTTGTTAGAATGAGTTAGTTCAATTTATTTCCTATACTTTACAAATTTTTTGATTAGGTAATAAACGAATAACTAAGGCTTTGAAATAAAAACACTCAATTATAAAATTTAAAATATAATAAAATAATTACAGCAAATTAAATTATTAAACACTATAATTTATATTTGTTAATTAAAGTAGAATATATTTACATCAGAAACATTTCTACTTATTTTGATTGCAAGTAAAAGTTCTCCAATAATTTATTATGAATATTTAATCATTACAATTAATACATAAATGATACAGTTTTTTTTCTTAAATTAATTTAATCATAATTGTTAGTTTATCTTCTTTAACGTGATATAAATAATAATAATGTATCTATTCTTAAACAATTGTGAACTAAAATAATTTGACTTTAATGGAACACTTATTCTTAATAAAAAATGTTACGTCTATCAGAAAAAATAAAGGCACAAAAGAATTTTTTTTATTTCAAAAGTTAAATACTTTTCTTTTCTTCTACGTGCTATTAATTCTTTCTTAATTAGGAATAAAATAGAATGTTTTCATTGCAATTTCTTTCTCTTATAGATTCTTTAGAAATTGAGGGCTCTGTGTAGATTCTTTTATTGTGATCTTAAGAAATCTTAAACTTAAGTAAGAATTCTTTTTTTTTAAACAAATTAGAAAACCTGAATTAACCAAACTTTCTGAAGCGTGGAAATGATTTAAATGTAGGGTGAGAAAAAAAAGAAACAAAGTACTCAAAAGAGCTGTTCTTAAAAGCTTGAATCCTGCAAGAAAATGTATATAATCGATAATAACTTCGAAACCAAAAACTGGAACCAAAAATTTATCGAGTATTGTGTTAAAACTTTCTTGGCAGTTCCAAAAAGATTTGCATGAAAAGTCTGCTTCGTTATTCTAGGATTTCCCTTTTGTTCTAGGTCACTTACTTCCTTCATTTTGTTAATTCCTTTCATCAAATATGTTTTTTTTTTCCTTTTGAGCAAAAATTTTGATAACTATTATTCAGAGTTCAGAGCAAGTTTGGTATTTTTTATAGTAACTTATTGTAGACAAGATTTTTCTCATATTTGACAAAAACTATATTTTTTTTTAAACATTAAACGCAGTTTTTGTAATAAATTTGATAAATAGTATAAAATATAAATTATTAATCAAAGTTAATTTAATTGTAACTTAAGAAAAACTTTCATTCAATAAGAAAATTTACTAAAGAAAAAGATGTATTTGATGATAAAAGTAAGCGAATCTAGATTTTCCTGAAACTAGATTCGCTTTTATAATAGGAAACCAGAAGATGCAAGGTTACTTTCCTTGTAAAATATAGGATTAATAAAATGCTTTAATTTCATAGTCCACATTTAAGCTCTATACGTGGTTGATTATCAATTAAAACACAGTTCCTTTATCAATTAAAGTTTCATACAGTTTCAATACAGTTATAAATACAGTTTCATTATCATTTTCGTCAAATGTTTCATTTTTTTTGCTACATTTTAAAATTTTAAATTTAAATCTAACTTACCAAAATCAACACAACACACTGATATGCTTTCTTTCTTTTTGATTAATATTAATGATGAAGATAAGATGAAAAAAGCTGCAAAAGCATTTTATCTTAAAAGGTAAGACAAATATCATTAAAAAAAACTCTATAATTTATTAATTGCAATTAATTTCATGTCAATTTCTTTTGTCTAATCAGAGCTAATTTTTAACATTTTCTTCAAAGTACGCAACATTTAAAAAAATAAAAATAAATCTTCTAGTTATTTGATTTTTATCAAGAAATACTTCTCTATAAGAATACAAGATGTCCTAAGAAATTGGAAGTTAAAATTTCATTAATTAAAATAAAAAATGGCTTTTTCTTATTTATATATTTGATTTTTATCAATATTGTTTATAAATTTGCGCCTATGCAATATGTATCTACTGTGTAATGCTTGAATAACTGATACATATTTAAGAATAAAGTTTATAAAAATGAAATAAGTATATAGATAATAAAAAGTAAGAAAAATATCGTTTTTTGGAGCAGCTATACATAATGGTCTACATTTTACTGAAATATAACGGAATCTGTAGCATCTTTAAATTCTGTTACAATTTAGTTTCATCTAGAATTTATTATTGTAGTTAGGAAAAATCTTAGCATTGTCAATTGCTATTAATATTTATAAATCTATTTGAATCGAATAATAATGCTACATTTCGATAAAAGTTAGCTATTTTTTCCAGAAATGGTATACAAAAATTATGCAAGAAAGTGATTCTAAGAAATAAATTATAAAAGAACGTGTTCAATAATGCTTACAAGCTATACAAATTATAAAACTAGGAACGATTATGTATCAAAATGTTCAAAAATCTGTGAAAATATTTAATCACCAAAAGAAGATATGCGTTTAATTTATCATTGTTTGGATACAAAAAAGATTATTAAAATGTCCCTGTTATTGAAAGAACTTAAAAATATTAATAAAAAATTAACTGAAATCATCTTGTGGTTAAATTTTGAAAAAATAAAATTCAGGATCATTTTTTTATGTTATTTCTAAATAAAAAAGGGAGAAAGAACAATTGCTCATTATGTGAGAAATTCATTTTTCACTGTTGATAAATAGTTTTGGTAAAACAGAACAATTCTTTTTGTAAATTAAAATAAATAAAATTCTAAAATAATTTTTTTAAAGTATTGTAGACATGTATTTAAAATAAAAATGGAATATAATTAATTAATTTTTTATTATTAGTCTGTTATATAAAATAATATACTTTTGTCTAAAATGAAAATATGATATAATGAATGAATATTATATTATTGTTCTTTTAACGTGTAAATTAATTTAAATCATTATAAGTCACTATAATTGAAAGTATTTTAATTCCTCAATTTTTAATTTTCTCCTTTAATTTTCAAGTTGTAGTAATCGAAAAATATTTGTAAACGATAATTTAACAAAGAGGAAAAATCTCAAATCTTAAAGTTTATTAAAGATGAACAAAATCTCTAACGAACTTTCTTATATTCTAATGTATTTGCTGTTTTATAATTACTTATATTCTTCATTTTAAATAAAAATGATATAAAATATAAATATGTAGTATGAATCTGAAAAATAAACGTATTAATAGAATAGACACTGAAGTAAAACGTGAAATTCGTTAGCAAGAAAAAAAAAGATAGGAAAATAATAAATTGAGAACAGTCATTTTAGAAATCTTAGAAAAGTAGTAAAAACAAACAAAAACCGTCGTGCAAAACAAATTTTCTCATCTCATTCAGTAAAACCCTTAAATTCTCTTTTCTATCGTTTGATATGAAACATTCTTTGAAGGCAACGAGTGGAAAACGAATCGAAATATGATGTTCGGATTTACCAGTCATGTCCAAGCTCCAGAAATTGAACCAAATTTACATGACGATGTGGATGAAAAATAAATGTTTTAAACTTTTTCCTTAAAGAAAAATTGAAAATGTTTTTCTTGAAAGGAAGAACAAAGCATGCTGTACTTGATCGTGGAAGGAAAGACTCATATATAAAATCCGAAAAGTAAACAAAAACTCCTTCATGTTTCCAGGATTAGTTTCGGAATACCATTCCTTCTTTTTGCATGTATTAAAATAGTTTCTGGAAGTTTTGGGGAGATATGAGTAATATTCGTCATCCCTCAAAACTTTCCGTTGCACGCTTGGAATAATTTTCTTTGATATTTTCCGTACTTGGTTCCTTACAATGTCTCATATGCATGTAATTTGATATTCAAATTCTGTTACAGTACTTTATAGATTATGAGCACTTAAAAGTGAAATGCAAATATTCTCTTATACATTTTTCTTGTGCTGTTTGTGATTAATATATTTAGTATTTCGCAATTTTCCTTATGTTTACTATGATAATTTCTGGAAAAATATTAAATGTAAAGTTATATAGAGTAAGAAAATCATATTTTAATAATTTCTTAAAAGTATCGATTTTAAAGATATATATTGTAGGATACACACATATATTAAATCATAAGAAATTTTTTATTAGTTTTACATTATGCAATCATGAAGTTAGATGTTTTGCTGTTATTAATATTTTTGTCAACACTTACTATTAAAAAAATGAAATTGTTTAGTATTGTATCTTAGTACAAACATTTTGAATACAATTAAAATGTTTTGAAAATTGTTTTCTTAACGATGGTATTAATTTACATTACTGTCATTTAGTTCGCAACAACAAAATGCAATTTAAACAGACTTTTTTCAATTAATAATTTAAGAGTAACAATAACATATTAATGAAAACAATTATTTAGCACCCTATAATTATAACATCGGTACCTTGAATTTTACTTAAACTCATCTATTTATTCTTGTTTAACAAAAATATTAAACAGTTAAATAATTTACTAAATAAAATTCGTTCGTATATTTTTTAATAATCGATTTTTATATTTCACTTTGTAAAACCAAGATAAGAATTCATTCTTTCTTCATCAAAACTTTTCTTTCAATACAATCATTCAAAATTCTTTTTTTTATATGAAATGGAATAAATCTATAATTTTATAAAATTGTCTTATTCACATATTTGTGAAATTGAGTATAGTTATATCAAATTCATTCAATTCAAAGCACCAATATGTTATTAAATTTAATACATCTATTTTCAATTTGATTGCAAAAATATTTCTATTTTATCAATATAAAAACAATGATTTTATAAAAGAAAAATCAATTTGTATACACACCTGATACTGAAAAAATATTTTTTGTTATTTTTGTGATTAACATCTTTCGAGATCTATCATATTTCTTGAGAAAGTAATATATTTTGTCTTTAAGAACATAAAGGTATAGAATTTCAGCAAAAGCGTATGGAAATTTATATTTCACATAAACACCGTCATTGTCTTTTATTCATTTTGATTTTTGAAACCATAAAAATATTAAAATGTTGTATTTCCCCCGAAAATTAATTATTATTAAAAGAATAGAGATTATTCATAACCCATGAGTTTAATATCATAAAATGGATGATTATTCATAATCACATTAATGTCTAGATAACAACCATTGACAAATATTTTTACTTAAATCATTATCGAATTATATTAATATTTCTTATTAATATAATTCGATAATGATTGATTATAATGAATTTAATTAATCATTATCAATGTATGATTAGTTAAATTCATACATTGATAATGATTTTAATTAATCATACATTGTATTTTATTTTAAAAATAATATTCCATAACACTTAATTTACACAAAATGTTCTTAAAAAGCACTATAAAATTAATTTACAACAAAATAATTGTGTTAAAAACAAACACATAGTTTGTAAAATTTATAGATTAACTCATAAAATGCTGTGCAAAATCATTATCGGTGATCGTTTTTTAGTCAACGCGTAAACCATATGGGAAAAGACGTATTTTCCATCATTTGTAGTTGAGAAGAACAACGCCCATAAAACATCAAGCACCATTTGAATGATCGATGAAAGATCATAAATCAATCTTGGTTATCTTCATAACTTTTATGATGATATGGTGAAGTTAAGTAATCTATTCGATAAGAATTTTACAGTATTTAGTCTTTATGCGTAGCTGGTACAAATGTTTATCAATTTTGAAGATATAAGAAGCCATGTTCGAAAATTATTTCTGGGATTCAAAACTTATACTGAATGCGGAATGTATACAAAGTTTTATTTTCTTCCATTTGATATAAAATACAACAATTTCTAGAATTAAGGTGTTGTAATTTTGTACAGAACAGAAATCAGACATAAATTAAATTTCATAACAAATAGTAAATACGGGGAATATGTCTTTATACAAGAAATATGTACTTGTTAGCCTTAAAATTATTGCATACGAATCACTTATGATTGTCATTTGTGAACATGATGAATTGTCTGTTTTTACAAACACCTCTTCCTCATGTTATATACATGTATTTCCAAATGGATTACAATCTTACATCAGTCCTGAAACTAGGCAATCTAAGGCCCCATTTCTTTTGTATCACAAATCAGTGTTCTATACATATTACATTAAATCAATGACAGAGTCGAATAAAGAAGAACTACGCATTTGATACCATAAAAATTGTAAGAAGACAAGGGATGATAGTTGAGTGAGTTTAATTTCGATGCAATATTAATAAGATTATTGTCAGCCACACATATTCAACATTTTGTAAAATAACTAAACATTAATTGACAATTTATCGGTCTTATTTTTAGTTATTTGTTTTTCAACCAGATTAGCTTAAAGCAAAGCTCTATTACCTAGCCAGTTACTTTCAAACCGCATTCCTCGTGGTAAAATACAAACTGAATCAGTTCTCTCTGTTTTTGTTTTATATAATATTTCTCACTGAAAATTGTTAAGTATCATGACATGATGAGCATTTCAGAAGGATAAACAATAATATTTTTCATTTGTCTCAATTTCCTATGAAATTCAACTTGCTAACTTGAATAGTGCAATGTCTTTATGTCTTTTCTTTCGTTCTTTCATGATAATTTTATTCATGACACTTAAAAGTATTGAGGCTAGGTTAAATATGATATATAAAGTAATTAAACATTTCATAAGAGCAATTTGCACATAACTATAATAAATATGTATGTAAATATGTAAATACATATACATCATTTATATAAATTATTTAATCATATAATGAGGTAATTTACAAAATTTACTAGAAAGTGAAAACATTCTAGAGTACTAATAACGTGAAAATTATTGGCAAGTTAAATTAGGAAGAATATAATTCTGTCTAAAGAACTTTGTCTTATTGGAAAAAAGCATTTTTTCATTATGATAGCAATTATTATTGTACTTTAATCTTAAGAATTGATGAATGATTTATCTCATTCTTGCAGAGTTAAATACTTTCATTCATTTTTACTGTAAAAAATGTTTCAATCATCAAACATTAAAGGGTTGGAAAATTACCTAAATCAACTACCAGTTTATTTAATATGTTGGCAAGATGACACAGTTTACTTGACTGCATTTCAAGATATACTCTGAGTGAGAAATACATTTAAAAACATTCAAATAGAAACAAAATACTTGAATTTTACACCATAAAATTAAATATTTCTTTTTTTTATTTAATTTATAACCTGTATCACTATGAATAATGTCAACTCTTAATATCTTCTCAAGAGCTTGACTCTTTCTATAATAAATATTTAACATATATTAACAGTATAATTTAACAAATATTAACAATATTTAACATATATATAACAAATTATAAAGGTAAATATTTAATTCTTTAAAGATTACTGATGACTATCGAGTTCCCCTATCACTCATGATGTGGTCATTCATTTAGGTTATGAATGATGTTTTTATATTATCAGCTTCAATCATGTATTTGTCTCATAAAAGCTTTCTTTCAAAATCATTTTCAATTTATATTTCGATAAAGAAGATTTTTCTTAGACATTTCTCATGTTTTAAGATCATGTTCAATTTATGTAACTAACAACTGAGTTTATTTAAGGTTTCTAAACTTCTTCATTATTCTTATAAAGACAAATGCAAAAATATGGCCCGAATAAGTATTTTTAAGGCACATGTTTTAAAAAATAAAAATAAAAAAAGAAACATATAGATTATTTAACGAATTATTATTGAATACTAACACAAGAGTTTATTGACCTAAATGTATCCAACAGTTTACTGTAAATTGAATTATACACCGTATTAAATAGGTCAATGTTGAAGTGCTTATCTGGAATTAAAAATCTTTGGTATTTAATTATTAATTACGTGATTTACATATGTCGGTCAATTTAGACAAATATGTCAAAGAAGTACATCATTACAAGGACATCATTAATTCATTCACATCTACTTTGCTTCTTTCCTAATCAGTAACCAAAAGAAATATTATGATTAGATAAAAGAAAAAAACCCAAACACATAAGAGCATGTTGTGCATATATTTAACATGTTTTTACATTCATTTAGTTATATTTTGCAATAGCTGAGTTATTAAAGTGGTATGATTTTTTTTCCCAAAAAAATATAATGTAGGTTGTTTATTTTAAATATTCAAAAATGTAAAATCTGAATTT